>CM069448.1:49696347-49811623 GCA_035610835.1 Ophiura sarsii
ACAGGGTGTCTCAAAAAAAATTACAACGCACCATTAGGCGATCATAACTTCCTAATTAAGTATCTGAATTTTACAATTCAAACGGTAAAATGAGGCCAAATTAGTTTTCTACAATTGGAAGAAAACAGTGTTTAATTTTGTTAAGTAATTATGGAGATTTCTGTAATTACGTAAGAGTAGTCACGGAACACTTCCATCCAAGTTTGCATATTTTGACAGATTTTCACTTGTGCGGCTGGTTACTTACTCATTAATGTTCAACAAGCCAGCACTGTTTAATACTATGATAAAAAAGTACAATTTGTGATTTAAGAATACTGAATAATCGATCATAACACTCATACCACCCAGAAAACCAAAAACAATACAACTCATTGTAAGTAGAGAAGGAGAGAGATATGACCATACTCTTTTAATGTAAACAAAACATTTATTTTGTTTTCAATTGCGATACTAATAATTTGACCATACATGATTTCAGCCTTCAAGTTGCAAATGTGAAGACTAGAAGCTTGATAAGTTGTATGCGCGATGTTATTAGATCTTGAACTTGGTTTAATACCGACAATGTTCATATTTACTAAAATTACTATAATTTTGTTTCCAATTGTTATAAAAAGATTGAACTTATCCTACAAATTTTACTGTTCTTAAATATAAAATGTGATGAAAATAATCTAGACAACTTTTATTTTATATTTTGTATTAAACTTTGGTCTCATCTGGCATATTATTTGGTGTAAAATAAAATCTAGAACCATAAAAACACGTTAATCCATGTCATTTTGTGGAGAAGTATTGATTTCATGTATGTGCTGTCTGAATCACTTAATATGAGTAAACTTGGATGGAAGTGTTCCCAGACTAATGTTACGTAATTGCTCATTTCTCTGGAATTACTGAACCGAGTCACATCCGGTTTTCTTTAAAGTATAGCAAACTATTTTGCCTTTATTTTGTTGTTTGAGTTGTTCTATTGTGACACTTATTCAGAAAGTTACAATCCTCTAAAGGTGCGTTGTAATTTTTTCTGAGACACCCTGTACTGTAGCACATTAATAGCATTGCAAGCATTTAAATACCCTTTTACAGGCTTTTGTATGACAAAATTGACCTGAATCATGTTTACTCTCTACTGAAGATAGCATGCTTTTCAAAGGTGAAATAAATGTGTACACGGTACAGTATGTCATAAGAGTTTTTCGTCATTTTTGAAACATTTCCATTGCTTTTGATGCATGAATTGACCGGTTTTAATGATAGTAGTGGTTATATATATATATCCCTTCCCCCTCCCCCGCCACTAGACTTTGACTCTGAATCTGATGATCATGATAACAACCCACACGCCATGGCAATACTAAACTGCTGCTTTTTCATCTTTTGTTTAGGCATACTTGTATTTGGTGTGTTCGAAGTGGGGTGGGGGAGGGGGGGGGGGGGGGGGGGGGGCGGTACGGTGCAAACAATTATTTGGCATCTATCTAATATGAGATCGTGCTATAATAGATATACATGGACAGCGAGACCTATTGTTTGTGCAGACATGGTATCATTCCAATGTTTTCAATTTTGAATATCACTTTATCTGTAAAAATTAAGCTTATTTAAGAGTTGTCTGCATCTCAAACTTGCCTTACATACCCCTATCAGTCCTGTGTGTGAACAGATCACTGAGTCACTGTTCGATCTATCTGTTAGTATAAAGTAAGTATATATATAATATAAAGTTGTAAGTACACTAAATTAACCTATACATACTAAAGCCGATTTCTGAATTAGGCAGTTTCTTGAACTTTTTCTATAGTAAAATGTGCTACTAAATGTCCTTAAATCAACAGAAAACTTACATTAAACGGTAAAAAAGCCACGAAAAATTAGCGTACTAGCAATTTCAAAACTGTTTTAATCGGTGCCTAATCGCTTATAAAGCAACTGGTTGCTTCAACTTTACATTTTTTATGAAGATCATGGTCTTGGCTTTCCTTTAAACAACTACAATAAATAAGGTCAAGGCAATATTTTCGAAATATGCGCCGTCGACGATACGAATGTTTTTAGAACGCCCAGGCCTAGCCTAGGTGTAAGTGATTCTAATCAATTATTGAAGTCTCTAAAATGACTATAAAATCATACAAAATTGGTCAAACAAGAGATAGTTTCATGTTGGACAAAATAAAGTGTACTTTTAATTCACATTCGAGTAATCTATGATTATGGTATCGTAAAAAATTAAAAAAATAAAGAAAAAATCACTTAAAAAATCTTCGCCACGCGGCATGATGTTATATAAGCAATGCTACACATCTTGAAAACTCATTATCTCCTGAACAATGGTATGTTCTATATTTAAACATAAAATCTGAATTTTTGTGTTTGTCAATTAGAAAGACCTTCACAATCGATGCCGCGCCAGCCTACTAGGAAGGGGCTATATCTTGCTAGACGTCCCGTACGGAATAAACCGTGTACTACGACAACACATTTTAATTGATATGAGCATGTGCACATCAGTTACGGGACGTCTAGCAAGACATTGCCTAGGAAGGGAGGGATTTGGCGGTGTTTTGACGTATCCTGATGAACGTTGCTTAAGTTATATATAGGTAATGTCGACGGTGTGCGGTGGAAATCTGATGTGGCGTGTTATAGGGGGGGGGGGGTCGGAGGCGGGGGAGGGGGGGGGGGGATGGGGGCACTGGCGGTGAACGGATGCGCATCTCTGGCCGTAGAGGAAATAATGTTTACTAGGTATCAGGTATGGGTCAGACTTAGAGGCAATGTTAGCGGGAAAGGGGGGGGGGGGGGGGGGGGGGGGGGGGGGGGTGTAGGGCGATCGTCACCGGTGCCGGACCGATGCAAGCGTCGGCTTAAAGGCAATTTCATTTTAAGTTAGGCCTATTGTTAAGCGAGGGGAGGGTTGTGAATCAGAACTTGAATTTAAAAAAAAATCACACGGTTTTTGTGCAAGTTGATCATACCACAACACTGACAGAACACCCCCTACGAAAATAAACGAAAATACAAAATTTTATTTCAAAATGTATTTTTTTCTTCAATTTATTTCACTTTAAATTGTTCTACTCTCTTAACCAAACCAACTTTTTTTTTAAAGTGTTCTGTTGTTATCAGACGGATTTCTTCGGAACGGACTTAAAAAAAAGAAATAAAAAAGAAAGAAAAAAGTTTCGCGTAGACTTACACTTTTGTATTAGGCCCATATTCCACATGACGTGTCTTCATCAGTGAATTTAGATGCCCGTGCTGACCAGCAAAATCAATGTAAAATCAGAGCATTGAATTACGCGAAACATTTAACGCAATCAGCGCCCGCGACTTAACTGCGATGAGCTTGTAATAAAAATAATGGTGAAACACCAGTAGGCCTACTCGCTATTAAATTCTGCTTGCAACTGAATATCACACCTACCCCACCCCAACACCACCCCACCCAACCCCCACCCAACCAACCCACCCACCCACCCACCCAACCACCCCCACCCCACCACCACCAGACCCCCACCCAACTCGACATTTAACTCAATCAACGCCCGCGACTTAACAGCGATGAGCTTGTAATAATGGTCAAATATCAGTAGTCCTACTCGCTATTAAATTCTGCTTGCCACTGACTATCCCACCTACCCCTCCCCCAAACATCACCCAACCCAACCACTACCAAACCCCCACCCTAACCACCATCCAACCCCTACACAACCCCCACCAAACCAACCCGACATGTCTTCACAGTCTCTCTGTGCCAATTACAATTGCTTGCACTAGAGTTTTCGTCTTTTTTGAACTGTTTTACAATTAGAAGTAATCAAAAATGACATAGTGGAAACAAAGTTGGACTCTGTCGAGTTCAGGATCAAAATATTCACTGTTTCTAGATTTTGGTGTGCTAATCGTTAATACAGCCCTGTGATAATAGTTAATACTTCCCTCTGATAACAGTTAATACTTTCAGGGTAAATTCAGGGTAAACTATCTAAGGTTTTGGTGTGCTAATCGTTAATACAGCCCTGTGATAATAGTTAATACTTCCCTCTGATAACAGTTAATACTTTCAGGGTAAATTCAGGGTAAACTATCTAAGGTTTTGGTGTGCTAATCGTTAATACAGCCCTGTGATAATAGTTAATACTTCCCTCTGATAACAGTTAATACTTTCAGGGTAAATTCAGGGTAAACTATCTAAGGTT
Source organism: Ophiura sarsii (assembly GCA_035610835.1). Classification (NCBI taxonomy): domain Eukaryota; kingdom Metazoa; phylum Echinodermata; class Ophiuroidea; order Amphilepidida; family Ophiuridae; genus Ophiura; species Ophiura sarsii. The sequence continues at coordinate 49,700,553 of CM069448.1, forward strand.
TTGGTGTGCTAATCGTTAATACAGCCCTGTGATAATAGTTAATACTTCCCTCTGATAACAGTTAATACTTTCAGGGTAAATTCAGGGTAAACTATCTAAGGTTTTGGTGTGCTAATCGTTAATACAGCCCTGTGATAATAGTTAATACTTCCCTCTGATAACAGTTAATACTTTCAGGGTAAATTCAGGGTAAACTATCTAACTAGGTTTTGGTGTGCTAATCGTTAATACAGCCCTGTGATAATAGTTAATACTTCCCTCTGATAACAGTTAATACTTTCAGGGTAAATTCAGGGTAAACTATCTAAGGTTTTGGTGTGCTAATCGTTAATACAGCCCTGTGATAATAGTTAATACTTCCCTCTGATAACAGTTAATACTTTCAGGGTAAATTCAGGGTAAACTATCTAACTAGGTTTTGGTGTGCTAATCGTTAATACAGCCCTGTGATAATAGTTAATACTTCCCTCTGATAACAGTTAATACTTTCAGGGTAAATTCAGGGTAAACTATCTAAGGTTTTGGTGTGCTAATCGTTAATACAGCCCTGTGATAATAGTTAATACTTCCCTCTGATAACAGTTAATACTTTCAGGGTAAATTCAGGGTAAACTATCTAAGGTTTTGGTGTGCTAATCGTTAATACAGCCCTGTGATAATAGTTAATACTTCCCTCTGATAACAGTTAATACTTTCAGGGTAAATTCAGGGTAAACTATCTAAGGTTTTGGTGTGCTAATCGTTAATACAGCCCTGTGATAATAGTTAATACTTCCCTCTGATAACAGTTAATACTTTCAGGGTAAATTCAGGGTAAACTATCTAAGGTTTTGGTGTGCTAATCGTTAATACAGCCCTGTGATAATAGTTAATACTTCCCTCTGATAACAGTTAATACTTTCAGGGTAAATTCAGGGTAAACTATCTAACTAGGTTTTGGTGTGCTAATCGTTAATACAGCCCTGTGATAATAGTTAATACTTCCCTCTGATAACAGTTAATACTTTCAGGGTAAATTCAGGGTAAACTATCTAAGGTTTTGGTGTGCTAATCGTTAATACAGCCCTGTGATAATAGTTAATACTTCCCTCTGATAACAGTTAATACTTTCAGGGTAAATTCAGGGTAAACTATCTAACTAGGTTTTGGTGTGCTAATCGTTAATACAGCCCTGTGATAATAGTTAATACTTCCCTCTGATAACAGTTAATACTTTCAGGGTAAATTCAGGGTAAACTATCTAAGGTTTTGGTGTGCTAATCGTTAATACAGCCCTGTGATAATAGTTAATACTTCCCTCTGATAACAGTTAATACTTTCAGGGTAAATTCAGGGTAAACTATCTAAGGTTTTGGTGTGCTAATCGTTAATACAGCCCTGTGATAATAGTTAATACTTCCCTCTGATAACAGTTAATACTTTCAGGGTAAATTCAGGGTAAACTATCTAAGGTTTTGGTGTGCTAATCGTTAATACAGCCCTGTGATAATAGTTAATACTTCCCTCTGATAACAGTTAATACTTTCAGGGTAAATTCAGGGTAAACTATCTAAGGTTTTGGTGTGCTAATCGTTAATACAGCCCTGTGATAATAGTTAATACTTCCCTCTGATAGCAGTTAATACTTTCAGGGTAAATTCAGGGTAAACTATCTAACTAGGTTTTGGTGTGCTAATCGTTAATACAGCCCTGTGATAATAGTTAATACTTCCCTCTGATAACAGTTAATACTTTCAGGGTAAATTCAGGGTAAACTATCTAAGGTTTTGGTGTGCTAATCGTTAATACAGCCCTGTGATAATAGTTAATACTTCCCTCTGATAACAGTTAATACTTTCAGGGTAAATTCAGGGTAAACTATCTAATAACAAGAGATAGTTTCATGTTGGACAAAATAAAGTGTACTTTTAATTCACATTCGAGTAATCTATGATTATGGTATCGTAAAAAATAAAAAAAATAAGGAAAAAATCACTTAAAAAATCTTCGCCACGCGGCATGATGTTATATAAGCAATGCTACACATCTTAAAAACTCATTATCTCCTGAACAATGGTATGTTCTATATTTAAACAAAAAAATCTGAATTTTTGTGTTTGTCAATTAGAAAGACCTTCACAATCGATGCCGCGCCAGCCAACTAGGAAGGGGCTATATCTTGCTAGACGTCCCGTACGGAATAAACCGTGTACTACGACAACACATTTTAATTGATATGAGCATGTGCACATCAGTTATGGGACGTCTAGCAAGACATTGCCTAGGAAGGGAGGGATTTGGCGGTGTTTTGACGTATCCTGATGAACGTTGCTTAAGTTATATATAGGTAATGTCGACGGTGTGCGGTGGAAATCTGATGTGGCGTGTTATAGGGGGGGGGGGGGGGGGGTCGGAGGCGGGGGAGGGGGGGGGGGGGTGGGGGCACTGGCGGTGAACGGATGCGCATCTCTGGCCGTAGAGGAAATAATGTTTACTAGGTATCAGGTATGGGTAATAAATTGGCGGCGGACAGTACATACGCACATCAGACTTAGAGGCAATGTTAGCGGGAAAGGGGGGGGGGGGGGGGGGGGGGGGCGTGTAGGGCGATCGTCACCGGTGCCGGACCGATGCAAGCGTCGGCTTAAAGGCAATTTCATTTTAAGTTAGGCCTATTGTTAAGCGAGGGGAGGGTTGTGAATCAGAACTTGAATTTAAAAAGAAAATCACACGGTTTTTGTGCAAGTTGATCATACCACAACACTGACTCAACACCCCCTACGAAAATAAACGAAAATACAAAATTTTATTTCAAAATGTCTTTTTTTCTTCAATTTATTTCACTTTAAATTGTTCTACTCTCTTAACAAAACCAACTTTTTTTTTAAGTGTTCTGTTGTTATCAGACGGATTTCTTCGGAACGGACTTTAAAAAATAAAAATAAATAAAAAAGTTTCGCGTAGACTTACACTTTCGTATTAGGCCCATATTCCACATGACGTGTCTTCATCAGTGAATTTAGATGCCCGTGCTGACCAGCAAAATTAATGTAAAATCAGAGCATTGAATTACGCGAAACATTTAACGCAATCAGCGCCCGCGACTTAACTGCGATGAGCTTGTAATAAAAAATAATGGTGAAACACCAGTAGGCCTACTCGCTATTAAATTCTGCTTGCAACTGAATATCACACCTACCCCCACCCCAACACCACCCCACCCAACCAACCCACCCACCCACCCAACCACCCCCACCCCACCACCACCAGACCCCCACCCAACTCGACATTTAACTCAATCAACGCCCGCGACTTAACAGCGATGAGCTTGTAATAATGGTCAAATATCAGTAGTCCTACTCGCTATTAAATTCTGCTTGCCACTGACTATCCCATCTACCCCTCCCCCAAACATCACCCAACCCAACCACTACCAAACCCCCACCCTAACCACCATCCAACCCCTACACAACCCCCACCAAACCAACCCGACATGTCTTCACAGTCTCTCTGTGCCAATTACAATTGCTTGCACTAGAGTTTTCGTCTTTTTTGAACTGTTTTACAATTAGAAGTAATCAAAAATGACATAGTGGAAACAAAGTTGGACTCTGTCGAGTCCAGGATCAAAATATTCACTGTTGTCAAAAGAAGAAAATTTGCACTGATATTGTTTGATAATCTTCATTTAAAAACAATCCAATCAACATTTTAGCCAAATACACCTTTGTAGCATTCTTATATACTCCACATAGTGGAGTGGTGTCATCCCACCAATTCAACAGGCCTTTCGTGGACTGTTCTATTATATATTTAGTGGTGTGAATCCAACAGCACCACTTTATGATGTTCACTGGAATGATGTCGGGTGTGTTGGTGGGGATGGTGGTTTCTAGGATCAAGATGGGTGTGATGAGACATGAAATTTAATTACATTCCAGTGAATTTGACATTCAGCAAAGTAGGACTAATTGGCGGATTAGAATCCTATAATATAGGCTGCCCAAAAAAGTTAATCTGATTTGTTTGTTTGTTTGATTAATGATTTTTTTCTCGAGATATCGACGATTATGTAATTTTTTCTCCATAGAGCTCTGTATAAAAGCTCATTTTCTCCATCCCACTGTCTTCTTTTAATGCAAGACCCTGTGACATTAAGACTTCTCGGACACGTGCTATAGACGTAAATAATTTCTTTAAACGATTTAAAGTTTATCATGTATATTTATCGAAATGGCAGATATATGAGGGTTTAATTTTCGCTAGTAGGAACAAAATTCGGAGTAAAATGTTATCTTAAAAATAACAACACAATTAATGATCTAAACTGTAATTAAAAAGTCATCTCCGATTCTAAGACACGTGGAACTGACACTAATGATCTTTACCAAATATTTAAGGTTAAATTAAGTTCTGCATACTTCCGCCTCCCCCTCTCCGTACAACACGTAAAATGTTCTAAAATGTTACTAAAGATACATCTCCGATTCTAAGACATGAGGAATTGACACTAATGATCTTTACCAAATATTTAAGGTTGAATTAAGTTCTGCATACTTCCGCCCTACCCCATCTCCGTACGGCACGGGGTCTAAAATGTTGTAAAATGTAACTAAAGACACATTTCACAAACCTGGCACGCAAATTTAAGTCATCGATTCTGATAATATGGGCCGAAAAAAAATCGCCATTCGTCAAAAAACTACTCCTCCCACTTCCATTGTAAATTGTTGACTATAAGGATTTATGTAAATAAAAACGGGCGACGAGTATTTACTTTATACAGAAAAATCAATACACCCGATGACCCAGGCCTTCGTGGAACGATTCTGGCATGTTGAAGACTGAATAACAGCTTTGATTGGTTAAATAGAGATTTGGGTTGATCCATTATCAATTTTAGAGGTTGGTGGCGTTGGTGATGGGGTGGATATAGGGTGACCGTCGGTGTTAAGTGTGGGTTCCTGGGGGTGGGGTTCAAAGGGGATTCGGGGGTTGACCTGTCTTTTTGGTGGTTCAATGTTGGTGGTTCCCGGTGTCTTAGGTTTCCGAGATGTTTAGTGCTCAATAAATATATTTTGAGGGTTGGGGAGAGGTGTGATGAATAAGTAGGGGTGAGTTGACAAAATGCCTCTTTTTGGTGGTTCCCAGTGTCATTCTGGGAGTTCCAAGTGTCATTCTGGGAGTTCCAAGTGTTTTGGAGTTCCATGTTGTGTAAGTGCTTAATCAATATATTGTTGGTGATGTGGTGAACAAGGAGGGGATGGGTTGTCAAAATGGCCCATTTTGGTTGTTCTCAGTGGTTTGGGTTTCAAATTGTTGTTTAAGGGGCTGTCAAGTGTCAGAAATAGCCTCCGTAATACTGCCGTAACTTCGTCATTATTCATATAATCCATATAAAAGTATACATTTTCTTGAAAGGAAGGGTTCAATAAATTTAACTATGAACATGAAATTGTTCTAAAAAGGACCATTTTGGAGAAAATCATCAAAAACGAGAATTTTGACCAGTCTTCAGTTCTGTCAAGGTAACAAAACAAAAAATTCTGAAAATGTGTCCTTATACGATTTTTGTAATCTTAAGAAAATTCCCCAGGTTCCTTTTTTTATTTTTAGATATCTGAAATATGCTTTTATTTATTGACCAAGTAAGGCAACAAAAAAAAAATTAAACTTACTTGCTTTCCATCAGATGCAGTTTTTATTGAGTTATCGATGCAAAATTCGTACTTTTTACTCAAAAATGAACATAAAAAATCAACCGATGAAGGTGAAAAGTGACAATATCGCCGTTTGAGCATGGTTCACGGGAAAATACACGTATTTCAAATCCTGTTCTTTATATAATCGTGGGAAGCATATAGATCCCCAACTTCATGCCAAGTTTAATCACAAACCGTTCTTTCTTGGTATCAAAATAACCTCAAATGTGTGTTAATGTGTGTTAAAACCACCTTTTTCGTGATATCGAGTGTGAAAAACAAGCCATACCTTTTCATGTGCATTCGAAGTGCTCTTACAAATTTCTGGGAAGCATAATGCATGAAAACGCGTGCGTTAATCGATAATGATCGCAAATGTGCGTGGAATGATTTGAGTTGGCAGAATAAATGGTGACGCGTGCGCGTTGAACCGGTTGACAAAGATTAGACGCTCGTGTATTCATTTCTGTGCGCAACATCTGCGGCTAATCATCAGAGTTTATCATTAAAGGTATATTATGTCAGACTATGTGATCTTTTACAGGAACGCCCTCAACATCGAAAAAAAATAATTGAAAGCAGATTTTATTGCAGATTTCCATTTCTGATCATAAATCGTACATACATTCCAAGTTACAGGGCGATACGATTCTTAATTACTTCAAAATCATGGTTTTAGAGTGAAAATAAACTGTCGGATATCCGACAACTTATTTTACTCTAGTCTAAATTCACTCTAAAACCATGATTTTGAGGTAATTAGGAATCGTATCCCTCTGTAACTTGGAATGTATGTACGATTTATGATCAGAAATGTAAATCTGCAAGAAAATCTACTTTCTAAAAAAAATAATGAATAGAAGGCGCTCACTGGAAAAGATCACATAATATGCCTTTAATATAGGCCCAGCGCAGTCGAGTCTTTATCAATGTGATCATTTTAAATGCACCGCGGCGTGGCGAGTTCATGAGTTCTGGGTGTAAAAATCAACACCCATCCTAGATAAAGGACTTAGTAAAGGAGAGAGAAAAATTGGCAAAATTAGAGAGAAAGCGAGAAATGGGGATGAACATTTAATTATGACCTGTCATTTGGTCACAGCTGTTTGGTACGTGTTTTCTCTTCTCCTCTTTAGATTAAGAGGGACGGAATGGGGGAAGCTTTTAATTAATTACAAGTCACGTCACGAATTGAGATTTTATCATATGTAAAAGGCCACAACTTGCACTGAACTTTACCCTCGTTATGCCAGCGCAACTGAAAAAGAAGAATAGCAATTCAAAGTTTCTTTTCATGTACTTGTCATGGGGCGCGAGCTTAGCGTGTGTGTTGACGTGTTTGTCAAATCTGACACCACCTATTTTATTTTGGGCACAGGGTTGAAATAGGAAACCTGTATTGGAACAATTGATTGAGGCACCTGGGTACGTTGTGGGGACAGAACCCCACGCTTTTCCCTTCTGCTGACGAAAAGAACAAAAGGTCGGACAATTGATTCTGTTTTAACTTTATGCAATTAATTAATTAATTTACAACTGCCACCATCGCTACGCCGACCACAAGTTACCACAACTACAATAGCTACAACAACTACAATCGTTCTACAACCAACTTAGCTACAAACAAAACAGCACACCTCGGGGTTTAAGACTGGATTTTAAGACTTGTAACACCTCGGGGTTTAAGACTTGTAACGCCTCGGGGTTTACCTGTTAATGATACAAAGGAAATGGTATTAATTTTTAGGCCTATATTTGTCTAAGTCAAAGATTACTATATCAAAGATTGTCACAGCCAATTAGCTACTCCCTGGTATAAACCTATACATGTATCTACAATTCAGGAAATAACTGTTCGAACACTTTGAGGACTTCGTTGAAATCAACCACCCAGTCCTCCAATTCATTGTTGTTCGGAACCGTTTCATCTCCACGGTCGTTGGGACCCTCAACATTGATTATGGTTTTATGTGAACAAGTTCAGATAACCCAACACCAATGACCCACCACCAATGACCACATACCTATCCCCATCCACCAACCCCAACCTCTAAAAATGTTATCGTTTAGCCCCTAATATTATGCTGGATCAATCCAATCAGAAGCTACTACGCAATACCAAATATATTGTGTTTTTCCTAAGTGATAAATTCGTTATCCCCTGTTTGATAACGCAATACGGTCGATACCTAATGGTTGGCACCCAACCATAGGTATCTTTCCGTATTGGCACTATTGCGGATAACTAATAATATTTTAATGTTATTTTCTTTCTATTCTACTTAACAAAATATAGGTCAACATGATTTGTGGACAAATTTCAAAAGTACAAGTAGTCATCGCAATGTCTGCAGCGGTGCTTCTGATGACATTTCTCGTTGCCGCATACTATGGTAAATATGGTGATTCCGGGTTATATAATATGTATGGCTTCACGTTTGAAAGAGAGGAATGGGGACGAAGGGATAACTCAAGACTATATTCTATAGTTCAGTCTAAATGGCGAGAAAAGCAGATTTGAACTCACCTCACGCAAAAGTAATCCAAGCGTACGTAAAGTCAATGGGCGTCACGCATTCGATGCACAATGCGCTTGCGGTCGAGTTCATGTGCGCCTACACCCTTCTGTATTGATTTGCTGCTGTTATGAGGCTCGCAAATTTGGAACTGATCAAACTATAATGATCGCATCATTTCGCGCACGTTATTCTAATGCCGTGTTCCCACATGAGCAGAAGTTGTCTCATTCGGAACTAGTCCAGACCGAGACCCACTTGGAAATTCCTCTTGAGCAATCGGCGCCACGACTCAGCAAAGTGGTCTAATTTGGTCTAATAACAAAATCCACAAAAATATTCAAAAAACGCATATATTAGTGAAGGAGAGTTCTATTTGGGACATAGAAATACAGTAGAAATGACAGAAATAACTACTATCATTGACTATCGGTTTCCCATACCAAAATAAATCTCAATAGTTGATATAAAACCACAAACCAGTTCTGAAATACTGTTTCTTAAAGTTGTTTACCTAAATCGTGACGATCACTCCGTCCAATTTCACCACGCGCGCTACTTTATTTATAAATGCGAGCGCCTTAATTCCTTTATAACTCACGCGACTTTCTGTGTAACTGGCCGCGACTTCTGTGCAACGCGCGAGTCATAACTACACAAGGCAGTGTAATTTCACTGTCACACAATCGAACATCACCCTCTGATACTTCGCCATGCCAAAAACCTCTCCCATCCGAGAACCGCCCCAAACACGGTCTACTGACATTAAATCTACCACAGAACTGCGCTTTAAGCACACTAGAGACGATGCTTTTAATGCATAATTCATCACGTTACGATAGTATCACACCCCTTCATAACGCGCTAATATTGAATTTGACGCCTGTGCATTTAGAAAACGTGAAGGTGATATTTCTGTAGCTGTGTAAGACTTATTAGTTTATTGTAAAAAACGTTCGGACGTATAAAGGCTTTTTGCTACGCGATATTGAAAGATAGGAAATAGTGGGGAAATAGTCACATATGCGGATATGTAGCTATATATCTGAGGAATATATTTTAGGAGAGGACCAATGTCAAGACTTACTTCTAAAGCTACAATTTTGGACCGAACGGCGGCTATCCAGTGCTAGAAAATCGCCATTTTGAATTATCTCAAATTCGAGGAAGACTGTATATAAATATTCATATACTTCGTATTTATCGTGTCTGCCATTGGTCAATTTTGATCTCCAGCAAAACTCCACACGAACACTTTGCTCAATACCCGTTCATCCTGGTTTTCGGATGAGCGCTAGTGTAACAGTTATGTACTACAGAGGTCAAAAGATCAAATCCAAAGTAAAATATACCCTTTTTCCGGGGTGAGATCAGAGGATGGGTAGCGGTCACAGTGAGTGAGCCCTCTATCGGTACATACACCACAGCGCGCATCGCAGACCAGAGAGTGTTGTTCAGAGAGTGACAAGGAAATGGAAAAGGGTCTAACGAAGCCGACTAGAACCGGGACTAACTTTAAAGGTGGTCTAAAAAACCAAAAAAACCCCAATATTTTCAGTTCGAACCGGGACCTACTTGAATCGCGTATCAGGCACTCAAGTTAATGCATAATATTCTTTCTTCTCTTATCGTTATGTCTCCAGATTCTCAAGTCGTATTTGCACCTGTTGATCCGGTGGACTCGACACGCGACTATTTACAGGGTAAGATTATTGGGCCTAATATTTGAATTTGGTTCACCTCAATTGATTCTACAATAACTACAGATTTCACTTCTGTCATTTTTAAATTTAATAATAATAAAATAATTTTTATCAGGCGGAGTAAAATACATCATTTATTATTCATACACTCTTAGTGGTGTCGAACCAATCAGAAAGCAAGAAACTAAAATACGCGGAGTGCATTGAAAGTGTCTAATGCACTCCGCGTGTTCGCCGTTCACTGCCCGCACCACGCGCTTTGTATTGATTTTTTTTGTATTTTGTAAAATACGCGGAGTGCATTGAAAGTGTCTAATGCACTCCGCGTGTGCGCCGTTCAATGCGCGCACCATGCGATTTGTATTGATTGAATTTTGATTTGTAAGTGTCGTGTATGAATTAGGTCAATACATGCGTATGTTTTGTTTCTTGAAAAATTAGAAAAATCATTGTACTTGCGCAAATGTTGATATGCTCACAATAGCACTTCCCCTTCGGGGTCGTGCCATTATTCACAGATCAACATCAGCGCGCGTGCATTTATTTGTCTAATTTCTCTCGAAACAACACATACGTATTTATTGACCTATAATTATTATCTTTTGAGTATTAACAAATTTCGATGTTTTATTTACACCAATTTAAAGTCAAAGCTCAGAGAGGTTTCATAAATAGCATAGTTATGATAGCGAAATTGTCAATAAGCAAATCATCCTTATAATATTGTATTTCTTTTTAAATTAGAATTAAGATCCAGAAAATTAATTGAGATTTAAGTACGGTAATTTACATTGATTGTGCGTATTGAAGTAGGGGAAAGTGTACTTTAGGTCTCAGATACTAGTATCGTTCAATACTGAAACATAAAAGTTGCCAGTATCGGTCGATACTGGTACGATTTTACTGTTCCAGTATCGGTCGATACTGGGACGTTTTTATGTACCAGTATCAGGCGCTACTGGTACACGTGAAACCAATAAGAAGATTTGTATTGAACGATACTGGTACACAATTGCGTTCCAATAATGCCCGATACTGGAATGCCAGTATCGGCCGATGGAACACTTATTTTGAACCAGTATCGGACGATACTAGTACAATCCAGGATCTGGGACCTAAAGTACACTTCCTCCTCATGAAAAATGTGTATGAATGAATAATAAACTAAAAACAGATTTTTAAAAAGGTGGTAAAAAAGGGTCTATAACCAGATGCTATTATTATGTCAGTTTTTAAACAATTCACCTACATGTACAACTGGTGTTAAATATATTAAAAAACAAATCTTTCCCATAATATAATACAAAATTGATACCGTCATTTTCGAAAATATGCTTTTAAGTTTCTTAATGCTTTTTAAGCTTCTTTATGCTTTTCATGCTTCTTTGTCTACAGTTTTCGGTGGATATTGACGAAAGTTGGGTGGAGGGATCCTTGGATGGGGTTCCTTCGGGGTGTTTAGGAATTTGGAATAGAAGGTTCGAAGTCACTTGGGCAGTTGCATGAAATTTGGTCATTTAAGGGGTCAAAATGAGTCTATGTTACTGCCAGGATGGGGTATCCCTTATTACATCCCCTTAACAGGTTCATGTATCATTTATTCATTTAGGACATAGGCCTATACCTCCAGTGTTATGCCCAGAACTGTATACAACACCTACAGGTAAGCTTCATTAATATTTTGATATGATCACATTTCCTGCCTAATATTAATTAAATAATATTAGGTAGAACATTTTGATCTATTCCAACAGTCATAAAAAAAGTAACTTACCCGATACTAAATGTGCCGATAACTCTTAAAAGTATAACTCCTACATAAATACGGTATGTTAAAATTGTTGAGAAATGTCTTAAAGTTAGACATTTTTGCGCGCTTTGCGCGAATTAGTTTTAATTTTCTTTATTCAAGTTATAAAAACATGGCTTAAAGAACGTTTTTCTTGACCATTTTAATTCATGAAACTGACAGTTTTACGCGTAAATTATACGAGCTTAAAACATTATGGCTCAGGAACGTTTTTATGGAGCTTTTGAGTGTTTAAATAGCCATTTCATTGCGCGCTTCACGCGAATTGGTTTCAATGTTTATCATTCAAGCTTTATAACAACATATTTCAGGAATGTCTTCTGGACCATTTTAGTGTTAACAAAAATAAATCAATTTTCACGCGCTACGCGCAAATATGGCTTCAAAAACGTTTTTCTGAACCGTTTTTTATATATACAATAGCCAATCTTCGCGCGAATTATTTTTAATATTTTGTTAATAAAGTTGAACAAGATGGCTTCAGAAACATTTTCTGGACCTTTTTAGTGTTAAAATAGACATTTTTTTGCGCGCTTCGCGCTAATTGGTTTCATTGTTTATTATTCAAGCTTTATAAGAACATATTGGTCTTTTGGACCATTATAGTTAGAAAACTAGACGTTTTTGCGCGTTTGGAACAAGATGACTTCATGAACGTTTTCAGGAACATTTCAATTTAGTGTTAAAATAACAAATTTTTACGCGCTATGCGCAAAATAATTTAAATGTTATTTATTTTGTTAGTCAAGTTGAACAAGATGGCTTCAGAAACGTTTTCTGGACCTTTTTAGTGTTAAAATAGACATAGTTTGCACGCTACGCGCGAATTAGTTTCACTTTTTAATGATTATTCATGCGTAACAAGAAGCATGTTAAGCTTCAATACAGAAACATTAAACCCAATTCACGCACAGGAACCTTTTTCGGGACCATTAAAAATGTATACTACTCAGACCCCATCCACGCCGCAAAACGCGCCGCTCACTCCACTTCGCTCCGCGCCGCTTACCTAATGTTATTATACATATCCATGGAATTTCAAACCCTTACGCCGTGTTGTCTGCTTTTGCAAAATTGAAGGGAAAAAAAAAATCCAATTTTGAATGATATTGATAAGAAGCCAATATTGATTGCAAATGAAGTGAAGGTTTTTCAATGAAAAGTACGTACCAAATCGCGCCAAATGGGTTCGAAACTTATTTTTTCTTCTTCCAAATTCGAGGGGGGGGGGGGGGAAATCCCAACTCAGACTCCCCTGTCCGCGTTACCGCGGATTATTCAATAAAGCATACTCAATGAAATTTATTTGTAAGCCCACGGGTAAAAAAATCCTGCGCACGCCAATGATAGCCTATATACGAAAAAAGGCCGGGAAAAGGCCAGAAGGATAAAAATCCACTGTGTAGGCCTACTGTACCTTTAATTTGGTTCGAATCAATATAGGAGGTGGGGGGGGGGGGGGGGGGGGGGGGGAGACGGGGAAAAATCAACAACAATTTGAATGCAACTACTTTGACGGAAGTCGAATCATTTATATCACTCCCGGGATTTACGCCTATGCGGCTTATGCTGAAAACATATACTAAGGTCGCTTTGCGATTAAATCGCTCCTATGACGAGTTTTACGTCATATAAAAACCCCGATACATCGATCAAGAGATCGCTTGACTGGAAACGACCAGTCGTGGCAGCTGACTTCATTTCAACTCGAAAGATCGGTCGCTCATGACGAAATGAACACCATACTTTTTCAACCAATGGGGAGGTTATTTTGCTTCGAAATTAGCATAACCAATCAGCAGCAATTATCCAGGTTTGATGTCGTCTGCGTGACTCGGAAATACCTGAGACTTCCGGCGATTTAGTAGCTCGATGCGACCTTTGGTCGCACCGAAATACTTTGGAGCTAGCGAGTACTACGCGACCTGTTGCGACCAGCGACCGGCTAGTATAATTCGAGCATTAGAATGGTCTTTAAATGAAACGGAAATCTGCGAATCATATTGGGAAACAACAGAAATAAGGCTTAAACCTCAGTAATTTGTAAAACGGCTCAACCGTTTGATTTTCTTTCTTCCGGCTTTACGCTTTCCACGCTGCAGTTGTCTGCAGACGACATTCCAAAACTTCACAAAATGTTTTCAAAATGTCAACATTATTGAAATTTATTACCATATAAGGAATGCATTCGATTTCAAATATGCCTAGTATTGAAAGGTTACTGAAAAAAAATCTCGTTTGTATATATGGTAAAACCAATAGCCATGTGGAAAGTGACTATAGGCATATACGAAAAATAAAAGGCCTGCAAGATTCTTGGTTAATTCTCCATACCCACTGTGTACTATTCATGCATTATCTTCGTATCAATACAGGAAAAAACATCAGCAATAATCTGAAGGCGATTACGTTGTGTGAAGTTGAATCATTGATATTTAAGTCGAGTGTTTTCACAGTCAGAGAGCTCGTAGACAGTTTCGCTACTGTCCATAGAGAGTCAGGGAACGATTCGCTGGCGACAAATTCATCTGGGGATTCACTGCGCCTGCGTAATTCATCAGATGGCTACGCATGGCCATCGCCGATTAAAAACGAAGTGCTTGCAAATGATATGGTATTAGATAATTACATTTATTTTCCGGGAGGTCATTGGATCCCGGCAAATTGTTTGCCAAGATGGAAGGTAAGCGAGTTATATATAGAAAAGAGGTCATCGGCCGACGTCACAACGACCGTCTTTACGGTATTAATAAACTCTATTCCAATGAACTACAACTTAGTTTTCAGTTTTGTTCAATCAGTGTCATAGCCCATAGCTTGAAGGTACAGATTATTCCGGGTTCGAATCATGTTACAAACACTATTGTTATTAGTTACGCGTAAGAAGGCCTAGTGACCTCTATAGCATATCCGATACAATCCGACTAATACAAAGAAGAAGACAATTCTTTCCATATAGGCGAGGCGCCCTCATACAGGTGGCGCCCAGGGCATTTAGACTTCCCCGGAATATACTTGCGCCTCTGTTCAAATTGAGATGTTTGAACTTAGTTTGGTACCAATGGGAAACGGTGACTCATACATTGTAGCTATCTAAATGGCATGTATAATAACGAAAATCTAGACAGGGTTGCCTTAATTTAAACAGTCTTAGGATCTACTTAACATGTATAATAATGTTGTGACGCCAATTTGTATTCCGTCAGGATTAAATCGCTAGTGGAAACGCGATTCAAGAACGTCCCGGTCCAGACTCGAAGTTTGTTTTTGTTATATTTTAAGACCACCTTAAAAGGTAGTCCCAGTCCGGACTAAATAATCAATTTTTCATATGGGAACGCGATTCACTCGAGACTGGGACCACTTTGCGCGTATTACTGCGACTTGGGAATGCCCGTTCTTTCCCACTTGTTAAATTTCTTTAGAGTCCTAAGAATGAAAAACAGGGCGCCTCGAAAAAATGTTTGACCCTGGCAACACTTTCGCGGGCGTCACACTTCTAATTTCTTGTACGTTTCGTCAGTTTAAGTTTTGTAGTCGTAAAGTGCATGTGCACGTCTGAATGCGCAGTCTATACCAATACGTTCGACCATGCTAATTATATAGGGCCTTGTCCGATTTATACGACAATATGTGGGAGCTTCTATAAACGAGGGTCATCCAATAAAATCTCCTCACTCATAACATCACTAATACGAATGTCAGCCTCATGGCATTTGTCATGATTGTACCTCTGAATCATAGCTACACATTTATAGAAAATGATGATTGATATCTGTTTCACTTTGGGAAAAAGTGTACTTTAGGTCCCAAATACTGGTCTGGTATACCAGTATCAGTCAATACTGGAACACCAATTTGTGTTCCAGTACCGATAGATACTGGAACATTTTTATGTTCCAGTGTTGGGCGATACTGGTATACGTGATACCAGTGAGATTTGTCCCAGTATTGAACGATACTGGTACATGTTCCAGTAACGGGCGATACTGGACCATTTTATATGTGCCAGTATCGCCCGATACTGGAACACTGCTGGGTGTTCCAGTATCGGACGATACTAGTAGAGTCCAGAATCTTGGACCTAAAGTACACTTTTCCCCTCATGTCAACTGTCAGAAGGCTGACATTCATATTATCGATGTTACGAGTAGAAGGTAGAACTTCGAATGTAGCTTTGTTTTGTGTATATTTTCTGATGGCGTGTTATGTTGCTACCTCTTTGCCATGCGAGTGTGATAACTCCCCAATAAATCACGGCATAAACTATAAACTATACAGCATCAGTAATAAATAGTTATCGTCTTAGCCATTATTACTAAGTTAACCATCTATAGAAGAATAATTCATTGGTAGATTACCAGTGTAGTCACCTTCGGAGCCGTAATTTCACCCTTATTAAGATGAGCACTCCTGATGTAGTTCTCGTTGAAAATGACTATTGGGAAAAATCACGTGTTGCATAATATAGCTTTGCTTCATCATCTTCATCTGTGTAGATAATTTTATGCTCTGAGGTCTCTGGGCTGCGGATCAGACTTTGGTGGGTTAAACCGGTTTTGTGAGCGCTCAACCGTCCTCTTTCCCTCATGGCATATGGTTGGAGGTGGAATCAACTCCGCTTGTCTGAACGCCTTGGTGTTTCTGCAAAGCCAGATAATGTAGCTTGCTCGCAAGGCTGTTTTGGCTGCTGTGTCTAAGATTGGTTTTCTTTTCCCGCTGGGGATTCCTAGCGAGGCCAGACATTTGCTGATCGTGGTTCTATAAATCCCCCTGCTTCCGACTTCAACGGGAAAATAGTTTACAGAACATCCATTATTTTCACATTCTGCTACAAGGTCTTGGTATTTACGTTTCTTCCTGGCGAAAGCATTGCAAGGTTTTCCTCTGCTGGGACTGTCAATTCAATGATGATGACGTTTTTAGTCTGAGTTGAGAAAATAGTAATGTCAGGTCGTTTGGCCGTCTCAACAATTTCTGGAGGAAATACTATCTGCGAGTGCTCTTCATCCACCAGGAATTTCCAGTCACTGGCATTTTTCAGGATGTAGTCTCTTTTGGTTTTCTGTACGGCAAGACTGGATTACGGTATTTTGTGCCATCTGCTTTTTGGAATGCTATGGTAGGACTGCAACTTTGAGACTGGGATGTTGATGGTCTGCTGTTGTTTGCTTCATCGACATATGGTATCAGTCCTGATAAAATTGCTCTCAATGTTTGGTCATGGCGCCAATTGTACCTTCCATTTTCTAAGGAAAAGCTGCAACAGTTCAGGATGTGGAGCAGGGTACAATGGTCATGGATGGCATTTATCTGGAACGACAGGAGTTCTGGTGTCCAAACATACAGGAGTTTCTTCCATGATGTGTCCACTTGCATGACAGAGTCCCATCGCAGCCACTGTCCTTGTTTCGCGCATCAGCATCTCATCCTCGTCAACTTCTGTAACCAAACTGGTCAGGCACTGCCTGTGTTCTTTCAGGGTCATGTCTTTAATTAGCTTCTGATTCTTCTTGAACCCCAAGCCTGCTTTGTCAGTCTGACCTCTGCCGATTTAATTAAGGATGAGATGTCGTTCTTTTTGTCCCAGCTCCTTCACTCCATTCCATCTGGACCTCTTCTTTTTCGTCTCTAAATACTCTCGGTATAGTGTTTGAGTTTTTCCATCTCTGCAGTGCTTGTTGAGATGGTATTTGGTTAGCTGCACTTATAGTTAGTTAGTTAAAATTATATATTTATTATTAATCTTAAAGTCTGTATTAAGCATATTATCATCAAGAACAGGAATAGATGGAACTCTGGATGGAGCGATGCGCCATTTTGAGTTGAAATCGATCCATCTACAGTTGGAATATAGAAATGATTAAAAGGGAGCCGATTCTGACGAAATCCTCGTTTCTCTTGGCCTTCATTCACCTGTAACTAATATCACACTTAAACACGTGTAGTTAATAATAACCCTTTTTGGGGGTCAACTATACAAAAACTGAAAAGAGGTTAAAATATGACAATATTTTAGTCATTTCTTACCCTTTGTGTATAAAAAGCCACGAATATGACACTAACAGCATAAACATGACTTTCAGTTGGTGTATAGTTTGTAACTACATTACCTATTAACTATTTCAAAAAATGATCTTAAGATATTTTTTTTTGATATTTTATTATATAACATTGATGTATAAGTCATTTTCGAATAAAAAATAATAAAAACAAGTATTGAAAGGCCAATTATTGGGAAATTGATTATTAATAAGTCACTTAATTTATAATTAAGCCTTTTGATTTAAAACCTCAATAATGCCAACGATCAGTAGTTTTTTGGCACATTGTACTCAATGCGTTAAGCACAAAGGCCAACTTTCTAGTCTCAAAACCATTACTTGTGGTGTTCCACAGGGAACAAAGTTAGGGCCCGGTATTTTTACTGTGATGGTTAATGACGCTGCTGAAACTTTTCCTGATCGATGGAAATTTGTCGATGATCTCACCCTGGCAGAAATTATCAACTCTAAAACAAACACTCATCAACTCCAACACCATCTGAATGCTTTAGATGATTGGTGTAAGGTTAACGATATGCTGCCTAAGGACCAACCAAATGTCATGTTTTACATGTAAACTTTAAAAAAAACCACCTGTCCTACTTCCACAACTTTCTCTTGGTGGTGAGGTCCTGCAAGTTGTCGATCACATGAAATTACTTGGTCTTGAAATCCAAAACAATCTCAAATGGAACATCCAAGTCAAAAACATGATATCTCGTGCGGGTAGACGATTATTTATGTTATATGCTCTTCGTAAACATGCTGCCCCAGTTGAGGACATGCTGACCATTTTTCAAACCTATATCCGACCAACTTTGGAATATGCTTGTGCTGTCTGGCATCCCGCGCTTACTAAAAATCAAAGCTACCAAATTGAAAGGATTCAAAAACGCACTTGCAAAATCATCCTTGGCCACAACTATCAAGACTACGAGTCTGCGCTTCGCGAACTCAACATCACAGGGAAGAATTAGTTTTGAAGTTTGGTCAGCAGGTCCCAACTCTGAAAGACATCGCCACCTTCTCCCAGAGAAGAGATCTATTAACCACAACCTCCGTCGCAGCAACATATTTCCTCAACCATTGTGCAATACCAACAAATACCAAAAATCCACCATTCCTTACATCATAAAAAAGCTCAATGGCGTTTTGGATGATTAATGTATTTGGCTGAGGTCTGTATTTCGTTGTAATATTTTTATGCATGTATTTTTTATATATATATATATATATTTTTGTTATTGTATTAAACTGTTGTACATTATAATGGCTATTGCTGGCTATTTTTTATACCGTGAATAAATAAATAAATAAATAAAAACATATCAAACCCCAGTGTCAACATTTATGAGCCTTGGTCAAAACGTAGAAAATTATTTTCTGAGCATGATTCATCAAAAACGTGATTCCCTATCTTAATAATATAAAGACGCCAAAGTAGTTTCTCAATTCACAAAAATAACCAATGGCAAAAAAAAAGCAATATTGCCTGATTCGGCAATATGTTTCCAGATTCGGAATCATTTCACAGTTTGCCCTTTTTGGCAGTGTGCACAGACTGATAATGTAAATTTTCTCACCAGGTTGCGATAATTGTTCCAAACAGAGGCCGAAATGATCAGCTTCCGATCCTCCTGAAACATCTGATACCGTTTCTTCAAAGGCAGTACTTAGAATTTGGCATATTCGTTACAGAACAGGTATTGAAGAAATTTCTGAAACCAAGACATATTTCGGCGATAGTCTTTTAACATTAAAAACAACCACACGATTGTTTATGTAATAAAATAAGCTTACATTGACTTACAAGTTACAGTACAAAACTTTGACGATCTCCATTTTTTAGGCCAGGAACTTTCCCATTTATACAGATAGACACACTTGTATCGGTGCTTCTTCGCGTTGAAGAACTGTCGGCCTATTTCCTGGAAATTCTTTTTCATTAGCGTAACAAAACGTGTGCTATCGGAACCAGTCGCCATTTTTAACACAATGACCCGATGACCCGATTGTCGTATGGATTCGTGCGTAAGCTTTAAATGTGTTAAAGAGGCAGGTAACCAAACTGGCTTGGTCTGGCCAAGTTCGCTCCAGTGACATAATGTGCAGAATAATAGGTCTTTATTAATGCATTGCAAGTATAGGACGAAAGATTCAAACTGCATAATAATGCTCAATACTGGAACAAAAAAGTGTCCAGCATCGGTCGATACTGGTTAGATTTTACTGTTCAAGTATAGGTCGCTACTGGAACGCCAAATTGTGTTCCAGTATCGGTCGATACTGGAACACTGACTTCGTACCAGTATCGTATGGTAATGGATGTTCCAGTATCGGACGATACTAGTACAGTCCAGAATCTGGGTCCTAAAGTACACTTTTCCCCGGAAATACTTCACCGATTGTCCCCCATTTGAACGGCAAATTTAGAACACATCATCATCATCATCATCTTCATTTCTTCCATTTTTGGCAAAAGGGTCAACGTACAAAACTTGGAAACATTTTGCTGATTTTTCACTCAATTACTTTTATTTCCTTTTCAAAAGATGAACTACATGTACCTTAGATACGCTTTATACAGACATCAATAATGTTATGGTTGAATGCACACATTAAGATTAATTAGGGCCGTTATATTCCGTGCGCATTTTTTTATTCACCCTGGATAATAGTGACTGAGATTGGTGTACTCCACATTCTCTTATTACAGCCCAATGACAATCAAGAGTTTAATAAAGCAATGATAATGAACATAGGTTTCAAAGAAGCTCTTCGGTTCGTTCAATGGGACTGCTTCATCTTTCATGACATAGACCATATACCGATGAATGATGCTAACTACTATGGATGTAGCCACATGCCTCGACATTTTATGACGGGTTCTGCGATACGTAATTGGAAGTAAGTTTTGAACAACGCTATCTATAACAATAATACGAAGCTTTATTGGTATCATTTCGTGTTGCGACCTCGAGCATTCGAGTCGCGTATCGCGGCTCGATATCTAGTGTCGCGTGTTTCGTATCGCGACCCGAGATTTCCCATTATAAATCTCCGATTTACGCAAATCTCTCCTCAAGATATGAAACACGCGACTCGAGATTTCGTGCAGCGATACGCGACTCGAGCGCGACACGCGATACGAGATATGTATCACGAAATTTCGTCTCGTCCTCAGACAATGTAAGCATGTGTCAGTCTATATTATACAACACCTAAGAAAAGCTTTGTTATTTCATTGGAGGATTGTAGGTCACGTGTGATTAAATATCTGCTCCATTGCACGATTTGCCGTGCATCGACCCGGCCCTACGATACATTGCACGGTAAGACGCTCGGCGGCCGTAACGCGATTAGGCCTACACGTAAGCCCACGACTATAAATAAATCTCTGAATAATATTGTTTCAAATGACAATAATTTGCTTAGATGTTGTATAAAACAAATAATGAATGTTTTTTCATTCGTGCAATGGAAAGAATATTTTCATTCGGTGAAAGATGCAATGTTCCATTCAACTCGGCTCCGCCTCGTTGAATGGAACATTGCATCTTTCACCTCATGAAAATATTCTTACCATTGCACTCATAAACATTCATTATTCGTATACGAGTTAATCTAACTAAAAGGTTTTATGGGTTTGACCACTAATTGTTGTATTGGTAAACACTCCTCGAGTCTATGGACGGTCATCAACCAAGACACTAGTGGCAAAGTGTGAGATACTTCATACTGATGGAACAATCCTGTAAAAATGTCATGGTGTTTTGGTATCACTCTGTTCAAGGCTTTATTGATCCAATCCTTTATCCACTGTTTCCTACAAAAATTGTCTTGGACGAGTAGGTTATTTGATTGAAAGTTCTTATAGATGTTAAAGAAGTTTTTTTGACTGACCACAAGGTCTTTCTGTTGGCCATTTATTTTGCATCGTTCTCGTTCATTCCCTGATTAATGTACTTTTCATATTTCTCAGTCCGCATCACTTCAGTTATTTCCTCGACCGCTTCATACCAGTCTTGATACGACATATTGTCTTCCGAAAAAAGTAACGATTAATTCAAATTCAAAATATATTTATACCTGTGAGATTCAAACAATAAAAGCACATATTCAAAGAGCATTATTCCACTCATTTAAAAAACCCGAATCACTTGAATTTCCCCTTTACTTGCTATAGGAGTTATGCCTGTTTTAATGAATGAACTAATTTTGGAAATTGTCCGAGGAATGTTAACTCCTTTGACATTTCCGTCTAAGTGAGGAGCAAAGTGTTCATATTCATTCAAATTCGAAAGATATTTATACCTGGTACAATAAATCATAGAGATTAATTAAAGTGGCAATAAAATCAATATCAGTGATACAAAGAGTTATGCGTTTTACTAAAAAGAACCAATTTTCGAGATGTCAACGGATTTGTTAAAGAAAAAAGCAACAGAAACATGTAACACTTCATTCTCATTTCAGATTGAAATGCATTTAGGGGGTCTTTTTTTAAAACAGGCATTACTCTTGATAGCAAAGATGAATTTCAATGATTACTTTTGCCATATGGGCGGAAGAACATGAAGAATACACTCTTTGAATATGTGCTTCATTTGTTGGTCAAATTTGTTTGGTATTTTTTGAAAGAAAAAAAATGTATTCAAGATCAACTTCTTTTTGACTCACACTGTACTGTGGGTCTCGTGGTTTTAAATCCCTCCTTGTCAAACACTTTGCCTTCTTATTTTTAGCATGGCTATAACCAGTGGTCTATGATAGCGTTCCATTGTTTTTCCTTTTCTTTTCGTTTTGCAATCACCGATGATGATCAAAATATTTACCTTTCGATATTTTAAGTGGTTGCTATTTGTAATAAATGTTTCCAAAATAGGGTGTAATTTTCAAAAGGCCTCCTGTAATTCGTGTGCCAATCCTCCCTTTTCACGTTACAGGGTACATCCCAATCTTTTTGGTGGTTTTGGTGGTATAACGGGATTTACCCGTAACCAAATGGAAGCAGTCAACGGTTATTCAAATGTCTATTGGGGCTGGGGAGCGGAAGATGACGATATGCGTTTACGGGTATTGGCCCACGGTTACATCAGGACTAGACCGGAAGGGACCATCGGTTTCTACGATACAATTGTGCATAGTCATAGTCACGAAAATGGTCAAAGGTATGGTATGAATTTCCCTGGTTCATTTGAAATAGAACACAACAATCTTAAACATAGTAGTCCATTGAGTGAGGGGGATCCATGTTCACAAAAGAGGCCCACGTAGACCATCAGAAATACCAAAAAGGTGAGGGTAGACAATTGGTACTCTGGCAGTTTGTCCACCAAAATTGCTAAAATCCACGTGATTAACCTATTGATATTTTGAAAAGGCTTACTGTCGAGACGGAGTTGAATACTTTTGGAAGCAAAGGTGGCATTTGTAAACGAGGCATCATGCGATATAACTTTTGAAATATCTAAGATATCCGCCAAATATTTAAAATGACACCCAAATGAATAATAACAAAGTTTCAACACTGTATCTTTATATAATAAGGGGGTTGTTTGGCCCTGAACTTAGAGATAGGTTTACTTAATGTTCCCAAGTGGTGACACATTAATGTTATATACCATATTGCAGCCCTTGTTGAGAAGTTTCAAATATGCGTAAAATTTGACTCTGGTTGCTAAGGTAACCACATAGAGCCTCTGATTGGCTGAACACTAAAACAAGCCTTAACTATAAAGTTTTGGTATCGTTTTTGATAATTAACGTTGGTTTTCATTTAATATATGTATTTTGTTGTTATTTTCAGTTGTAGGCCTATACTGAATTATTAATTTAAAAAAAAGATCATAACAATGGACTCATTCGTTTTGCAATTATTTGGTAAAATAATTCTCTTTAGAAAGCATGAGGAAACATCAAAATACATACGAATTCCTGAACCCGTGATATTTTACGATATTTAATTGTGGCAAAATTAAATAATTTAATTGTACAACTTAGTTTCAACAAAATACGTGATTCAAATAGTGTGTACATAATTTATTTTAAATTCTCTCTAAAAAAGCCCCTTGAAAATCTTTACATGCAAACGTATAGGTTCATTTTCTTGGATAAACACGATTTTTCAATGTTGGGACCCTCTAAGGCTGTTTAAATGGTAAGAACAAAGATTTTGTGTCCACAAAATGATTTTAAGACTAGAAATTATATTCAGAAGATATAACAACATTCAAAATGGTATCAATAATGCATAAACAACAAACAGCCAACGATGGTCATTCCATCCATTTTGGCAGCCATTTTGAATTTTTAAGTATGTTAACAAAGCAAAAATACTGAATATGAGTTACTAGTGGTCTAATACATATATCCCATCGTTAAAACTATATGTTCATCATACATTTTGGTTGATATTATGCAATTTTATGGATTTTTGGCCATTATTTCGGCGGCCATTTTGGTTTTAAAGTATGTTAACAAAGCAAAACTAATAGACATGAGTTTCTAGTGGTCTAACACATACATGCCATTGTTAAAACTATACTCTGATCATACATGTTGGTTCATATATGCCAATTTATGGAATTTTACCATTTTTGGCGGCCATTTTGGCGGCCATCTTGGTTTTTGGTATGTTAACAAAGCAAAAGTACTGGATATGTGTGTCTAGTGGTCTACTACATACATCCCACTATTAAAGCTATACTTTCACCATATATTTTAATTGATAGGCCTATACAGCGTGTCCAAAAAAAACTGGGTCCAAAATGTGCAGAGCATGTAACTTAAAAAGTTGAAAACGTAGCTGCTTCATATTTGACGATATTAAGGTACATATACCTGACCTTAAGTGGTTAAAATGTGAGACTAATCAAATGGCAACTTTTTGAAATACAAAGCTTTCAACAGAGCGTGGTTAGAACCCGTTTTTTCCAATTAAGCAATAAACCACCTTATGCCTTGCATTTGCGTTGTGTGCAAGTTTTCCCTACATCATGTGCATGGTGTTTATTCTCCGAAATATCTTATGTTTGGTAGAACAGGGTTAAATTACAGGTATTTTGGATATATATTCAGCATTTTAAATACCCATTGCAGTAACCTTGTCGTTGAATATATACAAAAACAGAGCAACTGTTACCCTGATACCATGTCGGAAATAGCACCCGCCCACCTGCCCATAGCGGGTAAATTTTGTGTCGGGAAAAAGTACCCCGTCAACCGACTGGCGGGTAAACAATTTCAAACTCACGGTGCAAGTGTGAGAGTTACACTGTCTGGTGGAATTTCTGTCGGGCGGGTATTTTTGTGAGTTACCTGCCTGATCCCGACTGGCTGGTTGAAAAAAAATCTGAAGTTCCAGCCCTGCCTCTAACTCCTTTGACGAGATGACTGACTTAACGGTTGGCTTCCAATTTCGAAGAATTGGTTCTTGAACTGCTTCAAAGATGGCAGTGTCTCAGAAGGTTATTTATTTATTTTTCTAACAAAAATCATAGGTATTTACACTTTTTATCCCCCTTATGACGAAGATTTCCCTGAGTAAGTGATTGTTATCAAGTCAAAGGCAAAACTTTGATGACGTCAATACGATGCGCAAATGCAACGCATGGACGGTTTATGGGCGAAATCGGATAAACGGGTTCTGACCACGCTGTATGCAAAGCTTTGTATTTCTAAAACCTTACATCCCATTGGTCTCATAATTTCACCTAATAATGTCAGATATATTTACATTTATATTTCCAAACATGAAGCATCTGTGTTTCCCATATTTTAAGTTATAAGCTCTGAAAGTTTTGGACCCAGTTTGTTGGGACACACTGTATGTCATTTTATGAACTTTGGCCGTTTTGGACACCATCTAGAATAACCCGTTAGCATACCAAA
Organism: Ophiura sarsii; assembly: GCA_035610835.1. NCBI lineage: Eukaryota > Metazoa > Echinodermata > Ophiuroidea > Amphilepidida > Ophiuridae > Ophiura > Ophiura sarsii. The sequence continues at coordinate 49,726,200 of CM069448.1, forward strand.
ATTATTTTTGGTAACATCCTAGTCAAAAAGGAAGTCAAAAATGTTGAGTTGGTTTGGTGGAGTCCTGGTTGGGGGGGGGGGGGGGGGGGGGGGGGGGGGGTGCAAGAATCCCTTTCACGTATATGCCCGACTAATCTAGCTGTTCTTCTACAACCACTGTTTTCAGCACTCCTCTTGGCACTCACACACAACTCTTCATATTTCTTGTAGTTATTTATAATTGTATACTGCAAATAATCGCAGCGTTTCATTCATTCATTTACCTATTCATACACCTATTCATTCACCTTCCTATCAATTAATTCATTTACCTATTCACCTTTTCATTCATTCATCTTCCTTGTGCCACCCTTTTTTTGAATTTTACAGAAGTTGTCTCTTTGGTTCCGCCAAGGACAGATTCTCCAATGATGGGCTGAGTAATCTTCTTTATCCTAAACCACGTATCGGTGTATCACCTCTTTACGTCAACATATCAACGGATATACAGCCTTTAGAATGGAACAAAGCTTGGAAGAAATGCTAATTTTGCGAGGGCAGCGTATTTTATGTCGGCAGGTGCAGCAAGTACCCGGGGCACCACTTCAAGGGAATTTTAAAATTATTAACAAATACACATTGAGCTTTGCATTATCATTAAAACAATACAGAGTGAAACTACTAATTAGAGCATCATAGGGGATATGTACACAAATACTGATATAAAACTATGTTTTAGACAACTAAATTGCGAAATTAGACCTGGTAGAGTGTTTTTTTCTAAAGATGATCTCGCGTTCTCACCAAAAAGTGCAAAAAATAGGTAGGTCAGCCTGCTCGATTTTCCACACAAAAAATGGTCATGGAGCAGACTACATCTCTGACGAGCTTGGAAATGTCACCGTAATTGCCAATATTTCCAGTAAAAACACAAATTTGAAAGATCTCTCAAAATTGATTTAGATGATATTCACATTTTATAGTCAGTGTGCATGTAGGTGATGTCCCATTAAATCCTAATTAATCAAAAATCCTAGGCATTTTAGCAATTATATTGCTGTCAAGTCTTTTAAATTCAGGTTTTTGCCATGCATACTTTTCGATTCTAGTTTTAAACACGGCCATGTGTTTTGAACTCGCCACCCTTCCCGTTGCCCAGATTTTTACATTTTACACCATCTGAGATTCGAATTAGCATATCACAATAACTACTTGTTCTACCACATAAAAAGTATATATTTTCTGAACGGTAATCTCATAAGGAATCGAAATATGCGATTGGAATTTGCATAGGACCTAATGGTAACATGTTGTGATTAAGAATGTTCAAAGAATATCGATTTTTTTTCATATATTTTTTTATTAAAGTTCAATATTTTTTTTATTCCTATCCCAATCATCATTTTACTGTGCATATTCGTTCCTCATGCAATATACCCATCAGAACACAATGTTGTCAAGGGTAACTTGTTGAAAGATACTATATCGGGAAGTAAATGAGCATAAACGTTTACATTTCAAATTTATTAGAGTTTACACATATATTTTTTTGGCTATTCACCCTATCCTATTTTAAGCAAGATTTTTAAATTCCCCTATTTGAGAGCTTTCCAAAAATGTCTAATTTTGCTATAATCGGTTGAATAATTTTGTTGTTATAGTCATGTATGTAAAACCGATAAATTAGGGCAAGTTCACTGTGTAGTGAATAGGGAAAAAGCCAAGGACAATGCAATCGATTCGTGATTACAATTGTTACGTAATAGTTGACACGTTTGTTGAAACAGAAACTTAAAGAATATAAAACAATCTATAAAATGAGAGCAAAATCATGTTTGTACCATACAGAGATGAGGAGTTATTGTAATTTGAACGTAGAATTAGGAACATTGATTATATTCCCCATAGAGATTGTACACAACGCCACCGTCACCGCCGCCACCGCCACCGCCGCACCTGACTTTCGGAATATAATCAATCATATCTCAGCCAAACAGTTATAGAAGTACCTGATTTATTCACACAGTGTAGCTAGATAAATAAGCTTTCAAATGACACCTAAACCATAGCTCTACCCTATATAGTTGTTGAGTTAATAGAGAGAGAGAGATGGATGATTCGTCACCAAAAATGCAACGCCGCCACCCTTTTTGGGTGGTCAGCTCAAAACACATGGCCACACCTCTTTTGAGAGTAGGGAATACCCCATTTAGTGTAGTGCTTCTTCAAGCGCCTAGAGAATTTATCTGTTGTTAGGCGCTCAAAAATGTCTTTTATTATTATTATTATTCGGCACCCTTAAGGGAAGTGTCAACCCTATTATTTTGATGATCAACTTTGGCTTCTAAGTTTGAGAATATTGAATAAAAGTACATAAAAGTATACATTTATAGAAAGGAAATTTGATAAGGAATCCGATGGTGATATCAATGTGATACCAAATAAACTAAATTGTGAGAAATGAACCAAAAAGCGATTTTTTTTAACCCCAAATTTTTCAGACAGCATAACTATAAAATAAAAAAATGGTAATTTTTTCTAATATACATTTTTGTAAACAAGACAATTTGTTTTCAAAATAAGGCTTAGTTTGGAAATATGGCTAAAAACATCGGAAAAGTGTAAAAGTCGTGTTTTTTTTCATAAATTTCGCTAGAAATGGATGCATATCTCGAGTTTAAAATCCATAATCGAAAAAAAATAAAAAAATAGCCTCCTAGCGTTGAAAGTCCTCTACACAATGGTAGTAAAAGCTTACCTGATAGTTTGATATTTTTTTAGTTATGCTGTCTGAAAAATCGTAAAATTCCTTCAAATTTGAACTTCTAAAAAACAGCGAATTAGTAAAAATATTGACATTTTCCACCATTTAAAGCTAAATGTTCTCGGAATACACGGGCGTGTGATCCGAAAGGCGAGTATACTATTATGAACAATTAAAATAAACTATCAGATTCAATTAATATTGTCACAATGAGAAGAAATTGGAAGAAAACGGAAATTTAAATGATCGTAAGATTGGCCTTTGTTTACATTTTTAGACATTGTTTTGCGCTCTTTTGTTTTTCGCGTCTACGTCGCGAATATTAAGCGGCGCGTGTAGTATTACACACGTGAAGATTCAGCGCGCGACGCAATGATCGAACAGCTGTCGCAGCATTTGAAAAGCGCGGAACTCCGCTTATATTCCCGCCAAATAACCATGCGCCTTTTCCTGACTCAAACTTACCAAAACAACAATTTTAAATCACCCAAAAGAACGGAAAATAATCGCTTCCGATTAGTAACTTATGATGGTAATGATAGAATACATATAAAAGTATCAAATAATAGAGAAATATGAAATTCAATTTTTTAAACAAGTGCGGGGTTGACACTGCCCTTAAGACAATTAATATTGTGCTGAATGTACTTGAAATGTGCTGGAATAGTAACTGTTACCTTGAATCATTTGAAATATTTTGTGATCATTTTAATGATATTTCCATGTTTTTATAATTATTTATCAGTTGAAATTGTCATGTATGGATACCTGCTATCTACTGAAGATAGCAAAATTATCATAGCAATATTGCACTTTGAGAGAACAGCTACCATCCTTTTTATAAGATATACTTTTCAGGACAGCGTTCTTCCTTTTGAAATATATTCTTGTTGAATTGAACGTCTAGGTGTTTTCTTGACTGAAAAGGGTTACATGCTCTCTGTTGTTGTACAAAAATAATCAAAATAGATTCCAAAATGATAAAGTTGGTGACTGTCCCCACCAATGTTCAAATTTCATTAATTCATCTACACAATAACATAGCAGATGTACCCTTTATCAGACTTTGTTGATCATTTAACCTACCTGTTAAATGGTTTTGCCTCCAGAATGCAGGCATTATACACGATACCTTCATGGATGTGACCCTCACATCTTGAAATAGTTTTACAAAGCTTTAGAGTAACACAACATAAGCTCAGGCCTACTCCATCATCCATGACCATGCATATGGAATCAAAGTAAACATAAGCTTACTTCATAGATTGAATACAAATAGGCCATTGCCCCCCCCCCCATTTCCCCTAAACAGATGCTTACTTGATAATATTTTACCTATGCAGGACTGCCGAATTTGATTCCAGTCGGCAGTGCACAGCTCAGGTTGTCTGACTGCGGCCTTATGTAAAAATCATCTTTTCTTCTCTGCGGCATAAAATTACACAGTTTCCAATAAAAAAACCCCCAAATTATCTGTATTCTTATCATGCTAAATTGAGGACCCTAGATTTAAAAGGGGTTAAGTCACAATATTGTGAAATAATTTGTTAGTATCAGTTTATGCTATAAGGAGGATCTCTGCACCCTCTATCCTCAAATTTTACAGTTAAGTCATGTGGTAAAGCATGTGTAAGAGTCCATGGGAGGTACAACCCGAGTGGGTCAAGTCCACACAGACACAATGAAACACAGTTTTTGCCATTTTTCTCAATGTGACTTAACCCCCTTTTAGATCTAGGGTCCTCAATTATTCTTATTCTTATCATGCTCACACTTGACTGAGTGGTAAGTTGAATTACAAGTCTAAAATATCTTTCTCTGTCAATGATTGGAATATACGCAATTGACATGATTGGTGCTTTCCTACCACAACTTTCCTACATGCTGAGGCTTACTCATGAGAACACTGAGCAACATTGAACATTGCACAGAAATATCCATGCATCAAATTTGTGGATGGATTATATAGCTATTAATGGTTTGTGCCAGAAATAAGAGGAATACCAAACTAATCTTTGCTAGTGTTATTGATAGATGATTTACAATGTTTATGAATGTAAAGTATTGAAATGTAAACCATTTCATTTTCTGGTTGGTATGTGTAAATCCCATTATACAGACTAGTAAATGACATGGTTTACGCAAATTATGCTAGCGGTCTTATTTTTCATTGGATTAATCTCAGATTTTCAGGATTTTAACCCTATTAGTTGTACTTTACAATGAAATCAAATTGGTCATGATTCAGTGGTTTAATAAGGATCAAATCCATGCTGAAAGAGAGTCCTATTTTTTGATACACCCTGTATATAGTAACATAAATTATTGCACACAGTTACAAGTCATATTTTGATTTGTGAGCATTACACATAGTTTTACATCGCTGTAGTTAGTTATTCTTGACTTATTAATGTAATCATTCACCAATTTAGTACATGCACTGTAAGTTTTTCTAGAAATACACACAATAAAAAAATAAATATATAATTGCAATTTTATTTTAAAGCAAATGTTTGTGGTTTTGACTACCAGAATAATTTCATTTCGTCTTTTTAACTACTTGTATTTACAATTTATGACCAATCTACTAAAGTCGACTAGAAATCGGGCCACTTTCACAATATCATACAATCTTGCTTGTAGAAATTATATAGTTAAGGTATCATCGTGAAAGGAACATTAAAGATAACAATATAATTATTTTTCAATTAGTTTTATTTCATTTGAATAAATAAATTCATAAAATAAATAAATCATATCTTGATAAATTTATTTGGAGTTCATAAATAAAATTGCTCATTCTTCCTCCTGAGAAAACGGTAAAACACAAAGAGTGTCTCAATCAGTGAAGTAGTAAGTTTTTTTTGGCAAGACCAATATCAGATAGATTAAAAAACTTTCCAAACTGGCAGTTTCGCTGGTCAACGACCAGCTTACTCAAAGCTACTGATCGGGTGTTGTTGTTTTGCAGGGAAACTGACCGGAAGTGGTCAGTTTCGTGACGCCCTTGGTGGTGGAGGGCGTAATCAGTGGATCGTACACGTGACTGAGATTGTAGACCCCTCGTCTCTGTTCATGATCTCGGTTCCTAGCCTCCTTATCCAGATGGATTCCCGTATCCAACGTGCCTTTCTATTCTCTTCTTCACACACATAGAGTCTGCCACCGGGAGCATTACACCAGTGAACAACAACATAAGTGCTGTGCTGCAAAAGGGCCTACATCTACTTCTACCTGTTACTCATTTTGCATTATTGAATGGATGGCTATTCACGATGTGGAATGTATTGTTGGTGCCTCAATTGGGGTGCATGGATGCACTAATCCAAGTCATGAAGACAGCCATACAATATTTTGATCAATTAATAATGCAGATTGAGTAACATGTAGGAGTGGTCTGTAAGCCCTTATGCAAAGACTTCTCTTCATATAATGTATGCAGCTCCACTTTGAAAAACACCCCCTATATAAAATTAATTATCCTCATATTGTGCACTCCCTAGAGGGCAGTGAGCTTGCCATATATGGTAGTCATGACCTTACACTATATAACCTTGATTCAGGTATAAATACTTATCATCAGGTTTTTTAGTTAGGACTGTTTTCACTAATTTGCTCTAAACTTGAATATATTGGGCCGATTTAAATAAACCTAACCTGAGATATTGTACTTTTAAGTACAATATCTCAGGTTAGGTTTATAACACTTCAATCCATTTAGTGATATGCTCAGATTTTGCATCCTTTGAGTGAACAATGTGAGGAAAAGACTGCGAATTTAAATATGGCTATTTAAGAAATGGAAAAGCTTGTTTATTTCTAAATCCATCAATATTTGTCAATAAAATTGGGTATACATGTTATATATCTATTACCGATCACTCTCATGATGGGAAAAAAATTGTCGGACATTGCACATTTGCATAATAATGACTTGAATAGAACAATTTGCATATTTAATGAGCTTATGAAACTAAATTATAGTTTAAAAGATAGGGTATCATACAGTTAGCCAGTATACCAAGTTTGATTGCAATACACCATTCACATCTGGATTTATAACATTTACGCATATTAATTAGCTGGACTTAGTCACTTTTTTGATTGCGGTCAGTACAACTGGTCAAAATGACCAATTTCACTAGGTTATTTTAGCTTAATGCAATATAATGTTACCATATTTTTTAATTTAACATGGTATATAGATATTTAATTGTTAAGAAATATGTGTAAATGGTGTTTTGATTGTTACATTTTTAATAAATTGAGCTCTCTAAATCCTGATAAATTCTATTTTTGGGCATTGTTACTGTTTTGGCAGGTTTTCGGCCATTTTCGGAATATTTCAAATTATCCTAACACAAGAATGCATCGACCGATTGTCATAATTCTTTTTGGAAAAATAAATCTGTCATTGCAATCTTTCATTTGACTCCAATTTTGTACATGTCTCAATCATTTGAATGTTATGTGTGCTATGCCTATTAATAACATGATTTGCCCTGGCCACGTGATTTGTGATGGCTGATTTATTAAGTTCTGTTAGTGATTCTTTGCGTTTAGATCTGGTGAAACTTGATTGACCGGCTTTTTCTGCTTCACGTTTGTGTTCGCCGAGTCTGACGCCAAATCGCCTCTTTGTCTCGCCTATATACGTCTTGTCACAGCTGGTACATGGTATTTCATAAATTACATTTACTTTTATGTCTTTCTCTTGTTTGTCTTTTGGATGCACATATTTCTAATGGTCTCTGCTGACTTTTTCAGAGAGACCTGCCACATAAGGAAGCACGACCATTCCGTTGCTTTTGTTTTCTGGACTGCTTTCTGATTACTGTTTTGTCTTTTTTGGCTTTCATTTTTTATTTTTATTTTATCCACTGTCCACTTTGGGTAGCCACAAACCGTAAGAGCTTCTCTGATGTGTTTCTCTTCTTTATGTTGGTCGTCTTATTCTGTGACTATTTTTTCATTTCTGTCGAGGAGCGTTCTGACTACGCCTAGCTTTTGGTGAAGTGGATGATGCGAGTTGAAAGACAAATATTGATCTATTAGTCTTTTTTCGGTAAACCAATAATTTGACGGAGTTGTCTGGTTTTCTAAAGATAAGCGCATCCAGAAAAGGAATCTTGTCATCCTGTTCTTCCTCAAACGTAAACTTGAAATTGGCTGTTGGATCAATCGTATTTAAATTGTCAGTCAATTCCTGTGTGGTACCACGTTTGATGATCTCCAATATGTCATCCACATATCTTTTCCAAAACCCAGGTTTACATGTCAAGGGTGCTGTTAAGATGGCTTCGGCTTCCAACCATTCCATAAAGAGGTTGGCCGCTGTAGGGCTATGGGTGATCCCATTGCTGCACCAAATGTTTGTTTGTAGATGTTACCAGGGAGTCTATAATTATAGGAGAGGTCACTCCTCAGACAAAATTTCGCCTACTAATACCAAATTTACGGGTGAAGGTTTTGTAGGGGGCGCACTATCATGGTCGTAGCAAACCAGACGACCTAAGACGTGGGTGATATTATCGGCACAAAACATGATTTGATCAATCAATAAATCAATCAATCAATCAATCAATCAATCAATCAATCAATCAATCAATCAATCAATCAATCAATCAATCAATCAATCAATCAATCAATCAATCAATCAATCAATCAATCAATCAATCAATCAATCAATCAATCAATCAATCAATCAATCAATCAACCAATCAATCAATCAATCAATCAATCAATCAATCAATCAATCAATCAATCAATCAATCAATCAATCAATCAATCAATCAATCAATCAATCAATCAATCAATCAATCAATCAATCAATCAATCAATCAATCAATCAATCAATCAATCAATCAAATTAAAATTCCAATTAACTAAATTAACTTAAATTCCAATAAACCCAAATTAACTGAATTGACTCAATTGAAAATTTAAATAACAAATTTTAGAAAAATGTAAACCCGGAACAAGCAAAAATGACCAACCTATCACATCACAAAATGTGCTGTTGGTGCAATACAACACACATTATTCCTGCTAATGGTGCCCTTTGTCAACATGGAAACCCCTCAAAGACACTGCCACAATATAAAGCTACATGTTTGATATATGGACCCTCCCCCCACCGCCCCACCCCCCCCCCCCCCTCCCCCCCCCGTCACCGTCCTGACCTCTGGCTCGATGATTATCTAGCTATGGACCGAACCAAGCAACGAACGGAACCCATTCCACTAGACGTCATAAAATCCCTCAATAATTCAACCCCTTAGCTAACCCCTAACAACCACCCTTCACCCCCACGAACCTACAGGATACCCCCATAAGTTATGGTTGTCTTTTTACAATTTAAAGTTTAATACAGCACCCATCCTCAAATATCCCATCCACCAGTAAGTTTCTCGATTGTGAAGGGGTAAAGGGACTTGACACTGCTGCACCAAAACCACAGGTATTGCAGGTACCAAAATGCTGCACTCCATACACTGCACAACCTGCATTGATCAAAAGATTTTTTAACTGTAAATGTCACCAAAAGTTGCACTTAAAATTCAACAAATTTATACCAAATAGATAATAACATTATTGTTGACCAAACCTGTAGAAGATATATAATGGATGGCCTAAACCTTGAATCCTCATGATATACCACACACATGAAAACATACCTCTACCGCTGTAAACACCACCATTAGGAAGGCTAGCCAATCAATATGCAAATAAGCATGACCCAGACCCACCTATTCAAATTTGGCTCTACCAACACAAAGCCCATGTATATCATCACAAGAGGGGGTACTTGTAATTTAACAGCCATATACCCTAGCCTTTACCAGGGACAGGTTGTGTATCATTGGTCTTAATCTAAATCCAGGTTAGAAATTGTAGGGTCCATTCTTATGGGCGGCCAAAGGGGTCAAAATTGTCTAAAATGGAGAAAGGTCTCAGTAATTTAGAGAAAGGTGACTAGAAAATGGAAAAAAAGGTCTCAGTAATTTAGAGAAACGTGTCTAGAATGGAGAATGGTGTCAGTAATTTAGAGAAAGTTGTCTAGAATGGAGAACGGTCTCAGTAATTTAGAGAAAGGTGTCTTCAACGGAGAAAGGTCTCAGTAATTTAGAGAAAGGTGTCTAGAATGGAGAACGGTCTCAGTAATTCAGAGAAAGGTGTCTAGAATGTAGAAAGGTCTCTGTAATTTAGAGAAAGGTGTCTAGAATCGAGAAAGGTCTATGTAATTTAGAGAACGGTGTCTAGAATGGAGAAAGATCTCAGTAATTTTGAGGAAGTTGTCTAGAATCGAGAAAGGTCTCAGTAATTTAGAGAAAGGTGTCTAGAATGTAGAAAGGTCTGTGTAATAGTCTTGGAAAGGTCAAATGTTGAGAACGGTCTGCGTGTAAAGCAGCGAACGGTCTGTAACAAACCAGAAATAAATAGTTCAAAATTATAACGTTTAAAGTCTACACTATTATAGGCCTACTGAGTGGTCAACACAGGGATACACCATTCCCTCCACATTTGGTAGACATGATGTTCAAATATCTTAACACTGTCCATGCGGCTATTGGTTTTTTCCATATTATACAAAACAGATTTTCAGAAACTTTCTAGCAAACTTTCTAGGTCTAGCAAAAGTATTACTGAATCTATAATAGGCATGTTTGTACTTATTTCCATGCATTTCATATGGTGATTCCAATATGAAATTCAAACAATTTAACATTTTTGAAACATTTTGTGAATTTTTGGAATGTCGTCTGCAGACGCCTTTTGCGTGAAAAGTGTTAAACAACAACATCGAATTGGTTGTATATATTTGGTATAATAAGCATAATTGAAAATAGAGCTAAATTAAGAAACGACAATTGAGTCAATCAATAACCAGTTTATTCACAAGAAATTCAATGAAATCATGTACGAGGATGTGTTACACCTGTTAGATCTCCCCGGCAATCATTTACAATATTCATAAGCTACAGTAATTTCGGTGGTATATTTGCTGAAAACGCCAAACAAGGAAGAAATAGTGAACGCTTAAAGAAAACTTTAATCATTTAATAGTGAAACTTGTCCATGAGAATAGAGGCCATTCATGTGACGGCCATATTTGCGGTAACTATAAAATTCTGTTTTGGTATAATAAAAGACCAACACCACAGATTTCTAAATGGATAGATTCAAAATAATCCGACAAATGTATAGGTTGTATTAACCCTAACACTCCCGGTGGATTTTCCAACGAATTTTTTTTCAAGCAAAAAAACCACACACAACAAGAGGTGCCACGCCCCGGGGTTTGAACCCACGACCTCTCGGTTGACAGGCGAACGCTCTACCAACTGAGCCACGGGGGAAGCTATGTAGCCCGGGGCCATTATTTCACCCAAAAACCTCAGCGCCAGGTGGAACCAACAGGCTGGGAAATGGGATTTCATGGGGTACGGGGCTGTTAGGGTTAATCAAGGTAAAATTAGAGGAAAAGAGTGAAAATTAAAATTAAAAAAAGTCCGTCGCGAAGTCGAAAATTTCGTGAACGCATGTATTTAATTATTATGTATTCTATTGTTTTAACTTTCAATTATCTAATTTCTGGTCAAAAATGTCATAAAATTCTGGTGAACACAAAATCAAATACTTACCCTTTAATAGGGTCCGTTTTGTAGCCCAAAAACCGGCACGCCGGGTTATAAAAACGTAGAAACACTTTCCTGTTTTGGGCTACAAAACGGACCCAGACTATATAACGAGGCGAATATACTGAGCCGAGTGTGACTGACAGCCGTGGTGTAGTGATTAGGATCTGGGCTGGAGGTCCGTGGTTCAAATCCCGGGGGTGTCGGGGTGACCTTCCTGGTGAATTTTGGGAGTCGGAAAACAAATCTGTTGCCATGTGGTGTACTAGAGTTAGGGTTATCCACTTACAAACGTAACTCGACTTTTGAAGAAAAAAAATTGAGTTTCAAACTCGATATTTTTCAAAAATCAAAAATCGAGTTTAAAACTCGATAATTTTCAAGTTACCGAGATATCGAGTTACGTTTTTATCATGTAAATTTCAAAGAAACACTTCATATGATTTTGTGTAATGAAAAGAGGGATCGCTTTAGCTTTAACATCACTGTTGCTATTTTGGACAAAGTTTTAGAAATTTTGAAATTGGAAAGGTACATTTTGTGTGTCAGAAGGCTGTTCCGTTTAGTAATGTTATTTCATTGGTCAAAATTAACGTAAAATTTCGTTATTGAATGATATTTGCTTCTTAACTATGTGTCTTATGTGCAGCAAATTATTTTACTTCTTTAACCACTTTCAAAAAAAAAATAGCCTTATCCGGGTCCTTCTCAGCTTTTGTAACCAGATTATGTAATGCAGTACTGCAATTCTACGAACTGTTTTGTCATTCCACTATTGTAGTCTTGGCTTCTACATAATGCTTCACAGCACTCATTGGATTGCACTCAAGACGAGACGAGTGCAAGTTTTCTTGCCACAACAACTCACGGAATAAGATATTTATACCGCTAGTTCCTCACCTAGTTTCCGTAATTCAACGAGACCAACATGTTGTCTTATACCTCTCAAGAATACAAACTTAAAACAACTGCTATCCGATTGAAAAATGCCACTAATAACACTGCCGAGAATAGAATAGGTAGAACCCGCTTTAAATTGCCTCGGCTTATTCCGTCGCACCATATCTCTATCTATGGCACGAAGAAACTTTCTCAAAAATGCTACAGCGCATACAAACTCCACCGAACACGTTGCGTCTGCTGCAGAGTTGTGTTTGTTCACAATTCGCGACGATACTGTTGCCAATTTTAAGCGATTATCGTCTTCCGTTTGAATTTGGTCTAAGGCACAACTGTATATGTTACAGAATGCTGTGTCTTCAATGATATCACTGCATGCGACTGCCAGAGAACAGTCCATTCTTGATTTTCGTAAGATGCTATCAAGTACCGAAATTGGGAAATGTGTGAACGTCAAAGTAAGCGGTGAGTATCAGCGTTTTACATAGTCCTACATCATCTTGGATTTCGCTTGCGATAAGAATATGTAGCACTGAGTGAGATCCAGCTAGCAATGTTCCCGAGTCCGTATCTAATATTTTGGTGCAAGTTCATCAGGATTGTTCAGTAAATATTATAAGAAATTGTTTTTCATATCACAAATCCAAGGTTAGTTGAAGTATAATAATAAAACAAATTATTATACTCACTTGTGACAGTTTCATGCTACACTGAGCACTTCATCAGACTATTTGACGTCAGCTCTCATCACAGGCTTTTTATCCTGTCAACCACCGGAAGTAGAGGGCGGTCTTGATGAGATTAACTGGTCGTAAATGTTGTTGAGTTGATGCATGCCTCTTCTCGAAGTCGATATGGATTGCATGCTGCACAGTACATCAAAGTGGAGGGAAGCAACTTTCCTTGAAATCTTCTATGGCAAATGATCTCATTGAGAAGTCCAAGATTATCACAAGTGTTGATTTCATCGAGAAATCCCCAGATGTCATCTTGTAGATTTTCTTCTGCTAACGATATGAGACGTTGAACAAATGATTCAATCTGATCCCTATCCACTCCTGCGTGTATGCTCAAAGTTTTAATCTCAACCTCGCAAACTCGAGCGAGATATGTGATAAGTGTTGTTTTTGCACAGCTTGTGTCGGGCGTTAGCGCTTAGTTTGTTGCTAGTGCCCCCAACCTTTTCATATCGAAAGGGCGTTTTGTACGTCGGCAAATTCTTTCAAGGATGACCTGAAGTTCATCCCGTGTCTTTGTTTGGTAGTTGTTAAGTGGCTCCTGTAGTTGACTATCGAAGAGCTTTTTGATCTGTTTTGGGACATGTTCCATAAGGCGATAAACTAAAGATACTGTGAGAGTCCTGACTATTATAAATTATGCGATCCTCTATAATTATGTTGGTATGTGATGCGTAACCCTTAGTCTCATCTTCGGATGTGGTGTTTGTATGTATTTATAATGTTAGGGTTGCGAGTAAGCATCTTTAATGATCTCATATACCGTGTGTTGTATTGTTTGTCAATTAGAATCCATGACTGCTCTATATCACTACTATCTGGTCTGTACTCTGTTTATCGGAGACGGCCGGGTAGCTCAGTGGTTAGAGCATTCGACTTGTGTTCGAAAGGTCACGTGTTCGATTCCCGCACCGGCTCACGTCCTTGCCTTTTAAGTTGGGATATGAGTCGAGGCTTGTTTAATGTTTGTTTGAGTTGTGGAACTTGCGGTAGTTATCTGCCTCGATGTTATATTATTAAAACTGGTTGGAGATGATTGGTGTCCGACCATTTTACCCTATCATCTATTATGGCGACCATTTCATTGGCAGTAACCTTCGACGTAGAATGAAGTTTAACCGATGATTTTGCTTTAGGAGATTTTAAAGTCAATGACCGGGCCGAAAATTTAGCTGATGATTCCGAGATTGCCTTCACGAGGTCCGCTCGCACGGTATCATACCCATCACAAACCATTCTCTCTAGATTTGACGTCGAGTAATAAGTGGAGGTTGACATACTTCTTAGTAATGTTTTATATCATACATATAATATAATATAAAGCAGTTGGGACATTCGCCGGTGGTTGTTAATATTTGTTTGTTATATTGTCTATTGTAAACACCGTGGGTTGGTAAACTGCTTTATATTATATTATATATATGATATAAAACATTATTATACTTCTTAGTGCCATCGCACAGATCTCGAGAAAGTTATTCACTACTGTAAACGACATTTCGTACTCCAACGTGACATACTTATCCATAAGTTGCTGACATTCTTCTCCTACCATTGGCATATGTTCATTTATAGTTCCATCCTCCAACGCTTTAAATCACAGACTACTTGTACAGGACTACTGCATTCCTTACTAACTGTGAACGATGAAAATCTAGCAGGCCGTGTAAGATGTTAACTCTTGAATGCACAACATGTCGTGAGCGAATTGATAAGTTTGTCTAATTGAGTATTTTGCTACTTCAATTAAGATTCGTAGTGTAGGAACTGTACATATATATGTCTGTGAAGATGACATGCCCATGACTACAACTTCAAATACAAATGAATCAAATACACTTGGATTTGACATGGCTGCAATGTCGATATCGAGAATGTGTTGACTTGATTTCAAATGCAACTTGAATTGCTTAATGAGTTCTAGTTTAGTTACAGGTCCACTAGCTTGAAGCCAAATAACACTGCAGTCGTGTTCAGAAGCCACATCTGCAATGTATTCACTCTTAACAAGACCTGGTTGGGAAGATGTTACCACTTCAACGTTCGGCCATCCTTGTTGGAAGCATGCTTTCATGTCATTGTCACTCAGGCCACTAACCCGATGTATATTAGCGGGAGAAAACTGATCAATCACGTGGTGGTAGCGCCCTCCACGACAAATAAGTGCTAGCATGAATTGTTTGTCTTCGCCATCTTGTAGATGTTTGATTGCAGGGACAAGTTGAAACTGTACATCAGTCTGGAGCGATTCAACATTGACTATCGTGTACAGGTGCTTCGTATGAGAGTTGTCTGCTTCTGCTGCCCATGTGCATCGTTGTAACAACAGATCTATTTCTTCCCAAGATGTCTCGTCGTGACAGAAAACGACTTCATTCGGTTCAGGCAAAGCATCACACGTGTCTTGGTATAAACTCAGTAGGACAGGAATAGAGCGTGTACTTTCTTTATCTAGCTCCACAACGTATACGGATCCGGGTCTCAACGGTGTCCACTGCAAAGCTTTGATGCGCATATTTTAAGTTTCTTATGTACAGAAGTCAGATTACAAAAACTTTGCTCCAGAGTGATGCCAAGCTGACTCAGACGTAATTCGAGTGAGGCGTCTTCTGGTGTTGGTGTGTGACGGCAGAGGTTTTTATGGACTAGCATATCCGAATGTATGAATCGGAAGAGTAAGTTCAGATCTTCTGTCACTTCACGATTGCCATTGAAAAAGTCATCCAAGAGTTTCAATTGCTGATTGGAAGAATGTCAAATAATAGTAACTCCTAATTCTTGCTTCTGACAATTTTCTCACCCAGTTGTCATAGGAAAATTGCAACCTTTTACGGATATCTTCCAGGTCCTGAAGGCTATTTTTTTCCATGTCACAATAGTTATTGATAAACCATGGATTATCCAGTAGCAAATTTCGAACGTCAATTATTCCATTAACGACTGTAACTGCGTCTATGAATTCTTGTGGTTGTTCTGAAATGGGTTCCCTTTGAAGATTCAAGACCCAGACCTGGTGTTTGTTTGTTGAAAAGGAACGACGCCCGACATCTTAGGTCATTTAAGTCATCCAAACTATAGGTTGCCAATGCAGTCTTATTGTGTATTGTTTTCAATTTCCTTGATTCCCCCTTATCCTCTTTCTTACATGGATGCGATAATGTAACCAGACACTGTGTAGATTGGTCGTCAATATAAAACTTGTATTGACCACGTCTCAGCGCTTCTAATAATATGATTTCTTTTGTGGTCTCTGCGTGGTTGGCGATGTTCTTATAAAAATGCGCAATACTGTAGAAATTGTGTACACAATTACTTAATTTTACATGGACTTTTTCTTTAACTGCCTCATCTTTGTTTGCTAAGATTGTTTCCAACAGTACATGACCACTGATACTCTCTGATGATCGTATGAATGGATCAAGATATCGTCGAACAGCTAATAAATCCGATATAATAGCTATATTCACATACTGCTCTCGTTGATCTATAGAGTCGACGAGAGTCGACGAGATTCCCCATGTTTTCATTTACCAATGGACGTAAAAATATAATAAGTTCTTTACTTTTACCAAGCTCATTCACGACGTGCCAGTCCATTTCTTCCAGTTTTTTAGCTACCCTTCCTATTGCTTGGAGTGCTTCATTGATCGATGGCAACGTTGGACTTTTCAAAGCTTCCTCCTGACGTGATATACTCTGGCGAGTGGTCACAGAGGCTTCGTACAAGTCGTCGTCTTGGGTCACACCAAAAGCTACACACATGACAGATAGCATACAAGACTTCTCTTAGAGATCTGGAAGTTTCACATACTCAATAATGGCTCTTCGAAAATAATCTGTGATAACGATTTGGGTCTTGCCAACTTAAAAGAAAGTTTCCACTCTGTGCAGTTCCTGAATTATATCTTCTGTAGTTATTCCAGCCATAAGATTGTCAACAACATACAATGGTGCATCCAGATCACCTTGAAGTAATAATAAGGAATGTTTGCGGAAAACTGGCAAACAGCTGTTGCACAAGTAAGTGATAACGTTAATGATTACGAATAATCAATTAAACAGACAAACACATAAATAAATAGACAAATCAACAAACAAACAGACAAATAAACAAACGCATAAATAAACAAACACTATTTTATAACCATACTACGGCATAATATACTTGGAAGACTGTTAATATTGGCACGGCTAATTATTTGATTAACCCTAACTCTAGTACACCACACGGCAACAGATTTGTTTTCCGACCCCCAAAATTCACAAGAAAGGTCTCCCGACCCCTCCCCCGGGATTTGAACCACGGACCTCCAGCACCAGGGCACTGATCCTAGCCACTACACCAGGGCTGTCAGTCACACTCGGCGAAGTATATTCGCCTTGTTATATAGCCTGGGTCCGTTTTGTAGCCCAAAACCAATATGGCAACGGGAGTGCGCCATTTTGAAATATTTTTCACAGTCATCGCCCGGTTAACGATGAAAATAATTTAAGAAATAGCATTTACAATGGAGTTGGTTAGCCAACTCCAACGGTTTTGGATTGGGGAAAAAAATCTTCTAATTATGATGATTTTTTCAAAATGATAAGATTGACATTCGCAATTACGTGTTATTCCAATAGGAATTCAAAATTTAGGATCCGCGTGACCATCGTCGTCTGTACCATAACAGACGATGGTGGCCACGCGTCTCGGACGACCCAATGTACCAATAGGTCTAGTTTGTTTGTTTGTTTACTCGGTCGGTCCTTACGGACACACGCTTGGATAGAAGGGACCAGGCTCAAGCAAAATGCTCGGGCCAGGCTTAAAAAGCCTATAATATAAGCATGCTGGCTGAATGAAATGAAAGTTAGAAAAGATGGAAGAAAATTGAGTTAGTAATAATGAATAGCCTAATTCGTTATAACGACTCATTTAATGGTTATAATGGTATTATACAGATCGTTTCTTTTACATAAATTACATCGAATACATTATCAAATTAAGTGTTATTGTTTCAGGGGCACCCAACGAGAATTTTGGGATATTGCCTGACGTACTATATATTTGGAAATTATGTGTACATTTGATCATGATATGGGTTTCAAATGGTTACAATAACTATTGTTATCATATTTAACATGTTTAACATGAATTTCATGTAAAAAGCTAAAATAAATCTCTTTTTTAATGACAAAATGTGTACACATTAACTGCTCCTCACAGCCAGCTAGTATGCGTACTAGCAATTATGTTTCCCAGCAGGGGCAGTTGAAATGTTTGCTTTGACAGCTAGATAGCGATGAAAAACCTGCTAGCCAGCCAGAAGTTAACTAAAAAATCAAAAAAATCATCAGCTGCGGAAGTTTGCGAACATGTTATCAGCCAGGTAATGGCAGGTATACCAGTATAAATCACCGAAAATGATACGTTGTTATTATATTAGTAATAGCGCCCTATTACGAGTTTGTACCTACTAATTGATATTCCATTTAAAAAGTAACCAAAGACCACTGGGGTCAGATCGATATTCCGAAGTGTTATTTCTCCTCACGGTTTTTATTCCGAAAGGTCATTTCTCCTCACGGTTTTTATTCCGAAGGGTCATTTCTCCTACACGCTGTTCAATGGAAGTCCAAAATTCCGAAAGATTTTTCGTCTGATAAGTTTTTGGTCCGAAGTTTTTCAACCCGAAAGGTCATTATTCCAAACAGTTTTTACTCCTCACGGTTTTTATTCCGAAAATAATTTATCCTACAGTTCTTTGATCCTAAGGGTCATTACTCCGAAACTTCATTGCTCCTAAAGATTTTTGCCCCGAACAGTTTTTACTCCTCACGGTTATTATTCCGAAAATCATTTATCCTACAGTTCTTTGATCCTAAGGGTCATTACTCCGAAACTTCATTGCTCCTAAAGATTTTTGCTCCGAACAGTTTTTACTCCTCACGGTTTTTATTCCGAAAGGTCAATATTCCGAAAATTCGTAATATTGACCTTTCGGAACAAAAACCGTTAGGAGTTATGCTCTGTCGGAGCAAAACCCGTTAGGATAAAAAATCGTTAGGAGTTTTGGTCTGTCGGAGCAAAAACCGTTAGGAGTTAGGGACCGTTCATTATTTATGGTGGAGGGGGAGGGGGGTCATGTAACTTTCATATGTTGAAATGGGGGGGGGGGGGGGGGTTATGTAACTTTTTATTCTTATTAAACAGGGGGGGGTGTAAATTTGTTTAAACTATAAAGATGGTGGTGATTGGAGTGATTTTGGAGGCTATAGTTTGGAGTGTAAATGCCTTTTTTTCTGCGCTTCGCGCATATTTTCTTAAAACCTATCGACTTCAAAAACTTTTACTTTGAGACGACTTCTGGACAGCAAAACATCTATATAATCATCAACGGTCGAAACATTAGAGCCAAAGGGTGTATAATGTTACACTAAATTCAATTTCATGATTTAAAAATGTGATTTATTGCATGCTTTTCACCTCATCTCAGCGTTGCACCAATGCTCACAGAAGTAGAACGTTTCACTGGATTATACGTTTCTGCTCAGAATGTTCTAACAAAGAAAAAAAGAAAAAAGTCCAAAAGAAGGGGCATCATCAAATTATTGGCCGTTCAAATAGGGCACAAACAAAATTTGCCAACGTATCCATGAACAAAATTCCGAAGGTATGTGACAAGTTGATTTTTTTCGGGGGTGGGGTTGTGTAAAAAGCTACTGGTTAGCAGGGGGTCATGTAATTTTCAGTTTTAGCTGTAGGGGGGGGGGGGGGGGGGGGGTAGGTAATTTTAACATACGAGTCTCGAATTTGTCCCCCCCCCACACCATAAATAATGAACGGTCCCTAAGACGTCTAAAGTCTATACTGAAAACATCCGAGCTCTATTTGTATTGTTTTTACAAACACAGAAAGATTATTATACACCAATAAGTATATGTTGATATGGATTATCATGTTGATCTTGTCAAATAAGATAGAATAAGATAGACTTTGTATTTATATTCCACTACTGATTTCAATTATATCACATACACTCAGATCAGATCATGGTTTTATAATGTCCTATCTGTGCTCAAACTTGGTTCAAAGTAAACTATACACGGATATTCTAGTATTTAATAGATTGCTAGATTTCCCTACACTGTAACTTTATGGGTTTTTTAAATATTTGTTTTTATCCATGTATGTAAGCCACTGCACAATAAGGCAGTCACTAGGCGAACCGCTTCCAAACGAGAACCGCGATGCCCAAGTATAATAGATTTCTACTACTCACGATTGTCACCTAATTGAGTTTGACTTGATTTGGTGGGAACATTTGATCAGCTTTGAACAAAAGCTAGCCAAATGTAAAACTTCATAAAAATCATAGGCCTGTACGTTTAGCACCTGTGCAGTGCTACGAATCCTATACACTGAGTGTCCCTGCTTAGAACTGTGTACAAACTTACTAGAAACACTATGCTACTCATCAGTTTCTTTAGACACTCAGTTACACCCCCAGGGGGGGGGGGGGGGGGGCAGTCATCATTGACTAGGGGGTATCATGCGCGACATATAATTCACGTAAAAAGGGAAATTTTTTCATGACTAGGCACGTTACGTGAAAAGGGTCTCAAATCACACAAAATAAGGAAAAAGGGTAAATTTTCAACATCTTCACAAAATCTGAAGCGCGTATACATAGTTTGCCTTGAAATCCATGTCGTGTTATTACTTACTAGCCTAGTAGCCTGTAAAAAGGGGTACAAATTCCACTACTTGCTTTATTACTATTACTGGTACTATTACTATTACTTTGACCTATGGGGTCACTTCGAAAACCTGACCACAAACCTCGAGCAGTCGTCCCCTACCCCCGTGCCAAATATCAACTCCATACGACTTAGCATGACGAAACCCATAGACGGACACACAGACACACACACTCTATGATCTTATTAATAAAGATGGTCTATAGATTTATTTGTAAACACCAATCTGCACAGCAGAAAGTAACTCCCATATATATAACAGTAAAGAAAGTGTTAGTAAACCCGGGGGTCTTAACACAAAGGTCCATATGGGGACGTGCCGCCACGGGTCTCATTTTCGGGCCTCTGGTATAAGGATGCCCCATTTTTAATGCAAAAGTTGGTATAAAAATGGATCGTATTTTCAACATTTTGTTTATCTAAAGCCAAAATGTTCGCTAAATTATAGGCACATTTTTCTAAAAACGTTGTCGTTTGGTATAATTATTGGTCAAAATTTCGGCAAAAATAAATATGGGTCTAATTTCGAAACTTTAGCAACACGTCCCTACCCAAACCAGGCCTGAGTAACCCCCCGGGTTAGTAAATGTTTAATCGCAAATTTTATCAAATCAACGTCAACTCTTCACATGCATTTTGCAGACATACATTCTATGACATACCCTATATTCTTATATACTGGGCGTGGTTTAAAATGTCAACCCATAATATCCATCAATTTCATTGGTTTTGTGGTTAGTTTTGTTGGATACGCGCTATAGATTATTGGACCGCTAATCTATGGATCTGGGCGGGGCTTAATTCACACCTTTGATGATGCCGGAACTACATTTAAAAAAACATCGCCTCTCGTCAATAATTGTAAACATCCTCGTCAATTATTGTAAATCGAAAGTAAGCTTATTTTACAATACAACATTAGGTTATATTCATGTAATTAAATGTAAATAAAAGATAGAGGTCCATTTAATGAATAAACGCTAATAGTAATAAGACATGTAAAAGAAAGAAGGACAAATAAAAAGGGTGCCTAAAAGCCTATTTTCGTCTGCTATAAATATTCGTACGGTATAGCCTAGGCCTAGGCTACATTCGTAATTACTTGCAATAAAGTGAATATGGAAGAAACCACAGCAACTTTTGAAATTGGAGATCTAGTTGTAAAACATGTGAATGGAGAGCCAGAACCAGAACCGGAGTGTGATGATTTACCAGATGAAGTGATCAGAAATTTGATGGGAAGGTCCGACGCGCGCTAGCGGCAAGCATTTGCTGCTGGCGTGATGATCGCCATCCACCCGCCCCTGAATTTACCATTTGTAGAGCTCAGTGAGGCTGAATTTAGCCATATAGAGGAGTGAAAAGATGACAAAACTTACCGAAAAGGGCCACGAGCTGGGGCGTCAATCGCCGTAAAAGTAAGGAAACATGTTTACGTGTATTTATTAAATTAAAACATTCAAAAGTCCCCCCGTCTTTTTGCGTTCGCACACAGGCCAGAAATAGGAACTACTTTAGCACGTATCCAACAAAACCAATGAAATTGATGGATATTATGGGTTGCCATTTTAAACAATATATAAGAATGACGATTAAATAATTATTTGCAGTGATTTCAAGTAAAAATTCCATCGTATACCGCGAATAAATCTGATCACTAAGGGCTACCTGATCACTAAGGCCACCAAATCACATGTTCTTGAGATTCTTGCGCCAAAGTAAACAATTTTTTATTGTGGGTTGTTCGATTTTGTTTGTGGGGATGTATAGCACAGTAATCAGTTGGTTTGTCACTGTGTACTAATTCAAATCAATCTAAAACGATCCCCGACGAATAAATTGTTGAAAAAATTGTTGTTAAATATACGGCGGCCATTCACGACGATAAAAATATGGTACAGCCTATGCATTATATGGGAGCCTTCTATAGCAAAACATCGACGAACCATATATTATTCTCTAAATATATATCACAGTGACCATACAGTGTATATGAAATATTGAATCAAACTTGAAGGAATAATGTTGTGATTTTTCCCGGGGATTATACATGAAGTCGAATTGACCAAACACCGGGGTCTGCCGTATGGACAAAAGAGTTAGGACTAAGTGAAATTAATGTGCCAGACTTGGACGTTAATTAACATTTTAATACAAAAAATATATATATAGCATATTTGAAAGATCTTGCAAGGCTCAAAAATAAAACAAACCGATGTACATAAACAAGAAATACCTTCCCCATGAATCCCAGTGAACTCATGTACAAACTTACTTAACATACTATAAATCAACAATCCCGGTGGAAAAAACCCCATAAAGCTATTAGGCTTAAATTAGTGAAACTGACAAATGGCATAGGCCTTAATTGTTCTACTGTCATCTTCTTGCAACAACATCAACAATATTTCAACATAGATTGATCACATCTTGTTTGTAGTTAAAATACTAATACACATGTGTAAATACCGGAAGCACCCAATGGTTAGGTTTCACACCAAGTGCCATGCACCTAAAAGACGTCAAATTGTTTTAATGGGTCGCTCAATGTCACCCAATAATTTTTGTATCTGTCATCAGAAGACCGTAACAAACCTCTGTCACCCAGACATCTTCTTCTTCTTTTTTGTTGCCAAAAGTGAACACAAATTCAAATAAATTGTAATATATCGGCATCAATTTGACATTTTGCGATATTTGTGAACATTTTAAAAGTCTCGGTTGACACATGGAATGGTTTACAGTATACCCTTTTCAACACATCTTGACAGCGAAGGACTCTTTCTTCGCCACTCTCATATGATTAGGGCCCCCGATCATACCGCAATATAATTATATACATTTTTAGTGCACGGTGGTGCTATTCAGCCGAACATATACAAACTGTTTGACGGTATGATTGGAGAGCATTTTTTTTTAAATGAGGGAGTTAGAAAAAGGGCGGTTAAAATGGCGAGTTGCCCCCACCACCTAAGGAGCTGTTCTAAAACAGAACAATGTCTCACCTGCGAGTTACAGGAACACCGTCAGGTCCCACGCCGCCCGTCGAGTTACATCATGGTTACAAGGAACACCATCATGTCACCGACGAGTTACAGGAATACCATTAAGGATGTTCCTAGGGTTAACTTTTGATATTTTATAGAGCTTGTTGAGCTCCACAATAATCAGAAATCTGAGCTTGATCGGAGCAGCGGTTCAAAAGTTATGACAATGTTAGTGTCAAAACATGACAAAACTGACTTTCTGTATTCTTTTGTTTTGTACTGTTTTTCAGCCAAAAGAGGGCAGTATTTTTTCTCTTGTTTCTTATTGTTTTTTTGACTCCCTGGGTTGATTTTTTAATGAAAAATGTTTTTTTTGTTTGTTTTTGCTTTATTTTTTAAAGTAAAATTCCTGCAGCATCCCGCAGCACAGGAAATGAGGAGAGTTGTATACTTAACATAGATACCAAGTTTTACGTGACTTTCGTGGTTCGGAAAGTCACATAAAGCCGGTGGTCCCGTGTATTCAGACGCTTCACCCTGAACACGTTAAATAGTCACAGACCTTATCGTTAAGAGTAGGGGATCATCCCGGTTACTTGTGCATTTAAGGTAGTCACAGTCGTTGTACTGATAGGACCCTGCGCCATAATAGGCTGCAACCGTGGTTCTGACTATCCTAGGAATAAATTGTAAAGCGCTTTGAGATATGGATGTATGTAAAAAGCGCTAAATAAATGCCGTGTATTATTATTATTATTATTATAATGTAACAGTACTTTTGCATGAACTTGAAACAAATAATTAATTGCTCTAATTAGCCCCATTTCTTAGTATGATTAATTATAATTACAATTAAGTATAATTAATTATGTGAATACCTTACAGCATCTCGCAGCACAGTACAGTTTTTAAAGACTATCCTAAAAAAGCTCCCAAAACTTCAGCATTGTAGCATGTATACTTTTCTTAAAACAATTAATTACATTTTTTGTCATTGTCATATTTTTGACACTAACATCGTCATAACAATGAACCGCTGCTCCGATCAAGCTCAGATTTCAGACTATTGTAGAGCTCAACAAGCTGTATGAAATAAAAATTTTGTGTTAAGCCGAGGAACATCCTTAAGTCCCGTCGGCGAGTTACAGGAACGACATCAAGTCCAACTGGTGAGTTACAGAAACACAATCATGTCCCGCCATAAAGTAACACCATAACAGGCGAGTTACAGAAACACAAAAAGATCATAGAAAACCTGATCACTTTAAAATGTTAATTTAAAATATATAAACTGAGTGATAGAAATTAGATTTTTGTGTTCAGGATATAATGTAGTGTTAACCTTGTTATTTTTATGACATTTTCAAGCGCTGTTACTTTTGAAATATTATTGTTATTTGTTTATAAAAGTATACATTTTTGGAAAGGGAATGAGTCAAAGGATCCTTTTGGTATCACATATCAACAACGGATTTTGACCAATAAACCAATTGCATGACTTGTTTTGCTTAAAAATTTACCAACCCCCTATAGCAAAACCAGTTTGACAATTTGTGGCATTTGATTTGAGGATTTCTGCAAAATGCTATGCAAAGCAGATGTGCATAATTTCCCATAGGCACATGGAATAATGTCAAACGGTCATGAAGTGACAGGTTTATAAATCAAAATAACTAACACCAATACTAATATATCTATGGTGCCAGGATGAGACATTTATTTATGTGCTTTGTTTGTTTGAATGTGCTGAACATCAACAGACATAAAAGACATGTTAAGATGTGTCATTAAGCTGTGATGTACACCTCAATTTCCTGAAACGCTTTGAAATTTCCTGAAAGAATGTGCTTTCCTATTCTTTTGCGCAGGGCAGAATTTCCTGAAAACAAGAAATTCCTATCAAAATTTCCTGAAATCAGGAAATTTCCAGAAAAATCACATCTCTGACACCTGTAGGAACACCTCAACATACTCAAATGATAATATCTGATCAAGGTTATAACATTCATTACAAAAACGGTGACATGTTTCATGTAGTAGCCTGCGAATATTAATTTCGATTTAGTATCACTTGTATTGATGCTATTTTGAAAAAATGTTCATAATTTCTGGTCGTTTCTAATGTAGCTTGTTCAGGGCCTGAGAAATGTCCTCCGCGTTGAAGCGGGCGTTGAACTATTGTTTTGCGGAAAGCAGTCAAGTACCAAATAATGAGCTGATATTGTTGTGAACAAAAATTAATATAATCTATTATTTAGCAAAGTGAATTGGATGAAGTCGTTGTGCAATGGTTCTGGTCCGGGGGTTCTGCATCACTCGAAATATTTTCTAGGACAGCATCATAGAATCGGGAAAAGCAAAGAGAACGAAAAATATGCAACTATACCCGACTTACATTTAGCCCTCCATGTCAACTCGACTGTTGCAATATATATACACCTAGCACATAAAGTCCCTGACCAGGTGCTTTGAGGTTCGCTAATTCAAATTATATAATCTGTACAAAAAATCTGAGATATACTTTAAATGAGCAAATTTCTTTTTCGCAGTGTGATACCTCATTCAACAAAATCGAATGGATACTTTTAAAGTTATGGCGATTTCAATGACCGCACATGCAACAGAAAAGTTGCACTAGGTATAGAAATCATTGATTTGTGTGTGATTACTGTCATAACTGTGTGCTATCTGAACGAGACAGATGAATGGGTCTGGAGTGATAACCGCAATGTGCGGGACAAAGGGTGTATCTGGCTGTGAAGAATACAAGTCTTAAAGTTGAAAATCGGGTCATCTACCTTTAAATGCGCGTAAGTTATTCATCCATTGCCGATTGTAACACATCACGTGGAAGTTGTCCATTTCGCGTTGCGTACGTTGAATATCTGAGGTGTTTTTGTAAACTATTACGCGCAAACCGTTTTAAATGTTTAACATTTTACAGACAGATAGGTAGTTCTATTTGCTAAATAGGCAAAACTTGACGGAGAATTGATTTATCTTAAATCACCTTTAAAGTCACGTTATGAATGTAAATTTAAAAATATATATTTGAAAATAATATAGGCCTATCATTTGAGTCAATTTTAATCAATTCAAACATTACATTTCATTTGCTACCTAACATATATACCATTTGCAAAATTGTTTTGACTTAAAGAAGAACCGTGCTATTAATGAAACCAAGCATTATATGGTAGGAAAATAATTATCTATTGACGATTTTAATTAAACACGGAACTATACTGTTCAATTAAACGAATTTAAACTGCATATCACCAACCTGTGATTATTTGAAATTCGCGCCAAGTTGTATGTGTCGAAAGTGCTGATGGGATAGCCATACCCAATATTGTGACGTCATCGTTACTAAAACCGCCTCATCAGCAATAGGTCACTGAACGCGGACGGTAATCAGACAGGAATTCAATGCATAAATCGAATATATCAATACATGAAACAGAGATGTGGAAATCTCGTAACTGTTTCGTCATAGCTTCGATCAAGATGGCGACGTCTTTCTAAAGCCGATTTTGTTTTAACGTGGCACTTTAAAAACATTGACCTACGGATGTTGTCTGTATAATAGTAATGCTACATACTGAGCGCTAAAGTTCTATGGCAAGGATTTCCTTTTAAAAACGTTTCCGTTAGTTCCGTTAGTTAATGTTAATGGTATGGCGCCGTTGGGACATCGTACTATCTTTACCTTCGAGTATTTTCAAACGGCCACTTATATTCAAAGTTAACGCACTAACCACAAGACTTCTTGTGGTTATAATTTGTAAGTTAACTTTAAGTTCAGTTAACCATGAGCTCGTCTACACGGGCGATAACTACGAGTTAATTCTCGTAAATTAAAACTATGACGTTAACTTTAAGCATGCTTTAAGTTAGCGATGCCCGTCAGAACGCAGCTACTATCATGACTATAATCACAAGTTCTAATATTATCTACTAATCTCTTCACACCTATTAAATTTTTATTATCCTTCTTGGTATTCATGTTTACATTCATTTTACCAAGTATTCTCCAATATTGTCAGACGGATTTATTCATTTTATGTCTGTCAAAGATTATTTTATTATAGACCCTGGCTCCTTGAGACAATCAATATCCTGTTTACATTGTTTGCCAATGAGTGCTTGCCAGAACTGTTGTAGTCCATAGAGAAAATCCACTTCACTCATGCGTACCCGTAACAAAAGGTTCTCGTTACCGTATATTATTCGTTATTCAGATCAATTCATGCACGACCTTCAATACAAGTGTTACTGTTCACAGAATGACCTATACATTTGGCGGGTCATTTAAGCTTATTTAAATGAGTAACCATCAGCGTGTAAGTTTGTCACAGATTTTGATATCTGTGGTGTTGGCCGTTATAAACTCGGAAACAGACTTTAGTTCCCCCAATTATGACCGGCACATGGAGTTCCTCTATTGCAAGCATCGACCGCTAACAAAAGAGTACTGCTTGACCTCTTTAGATATCAAAATCCTCAACGATCTATTGAAAGTAATGGTTGGTCAAAAAAAAACCTGTTGTAACAAGGTTTCTTTTTATGACACCGTGGCTGCGATGTTACACAACACTCTTGTATTTCACCACAAGTTCATACATACATGACCCAATAATAATAATAATAATAATAATAATAATAATACTCCTAATAATAATAATAATAATAATAATAATAATAATAATAATAATAACAATAATAATAATAATAATGATGATAACACTAACCTTAAGGGGAATAAGTACATGAGATTAACTGGTAAGGGTTTGGTGTATAAGTCCCAAGTATGCAAATGAGGATAATGAGATTTATTCCGTTGTTGAGTACTGGGTAGATGTGTGGTAGAGCATAACATTGTATTCAGTGAGCTCATTTGCATACTTGGGACTGCTACACCATACCGCTACCGATTAACTAACAATAACATTCATTTACATAAATTAATTAATTATGCTAATTTATTCAAATATTCACAAAATGTGCATAATTTGTACGACGGGCTGTCTTTAGTCACTGTTATTGAATATTTGAATAAATTTGCATAATTAATTAGCTCATGAATAGTACTTTACTTTGTTATTTATAACGGAATAAAGCGCATTATTGTTTATGAAAGAAATTACGTTTAGGGGAACGATTATTTTCGCCCTAACGTAATATTGAGTGAATAACAAAAACCTCGTTCCCCCTAATGTACCTGTTAGTGAGATAATAATAATAATAATAATAATAATAATGATAATGATAACCTTAAGGGGAATAAGTACATGAGATTAACTAACAATAACATTCATTTACATAAATTAATTAATTATGCTAATTTATTCAAATATTCACAAAATTTGCATAATTTGTACGACGGGCTGTCTTTAGTCACTGTTAGAGATTAATATTTGAATAAATTTGCATAATTAATTAGCTCATGAATAGTAATTTACTTTGTTATTTATAACGGAATAAAGCGCATTATTGTTTATGAAAGAAATTACGTTAGGGGAAAGATTATTTTCGCCCTAACGTAATAATGAGTGAATAACAAAAACCTCGTTCCCCCTAAGGTACCTGTTAGTGAGATACTACTACTACTACTACTACTACTACTAATAATAATAATAACACACACTTATGTAGTGCATAAATCAGCGGCACCAATGTGGTTTACAAACAAATGATTAAAGATCTTAAAAACTACACATACATTAAAACACATGATTTAAAAGATTATAAATATATACAATGCAAAGAACACCTCTGAAAATACAAACAAAATTGTTAAAACAGCCATCGGAGAAAAATACAATCAGCTGCTATTGATATAAACATTGCGATTGAAAAGTCAATAAAACATCAATTATGACAAGTTATAAGCAGAAATAAAAAACACAAGAACGCATTGAACGATTGTCATAATTCTTTTTGGAAAATAAATCTTTCATTGCAATCTTTCAATTGACACCAATTTTGTACATGTCTCAATTATTTAAATCTTATGTGTGCTATGCCTATTAATAGTTAAAAAATTACAGCACTTGATACATTTATTTTAATATTTTCTGGGTTAACACGTTGGCGTATACATGCGCACAAAGATGGAATGTATAGACGCGTGCCAGTGTGGACGGGTGCGCAAATGATTCGCTTTCAAGTGACGTCACTGTCCAGAGAGGTAAAAAAGACCATAGTCAGCATGTCAGTCATAGATCAGGAAATATATCGAAAAGCCGTGAAATTGCGATTGGCTTGTTTGCGTCTCTATATTATACAATATTTACATCATTATTATAGCAACATTACACAGTCATTGTAAATACTGGTATTGAGAAGCAAAACATATTAGCTTAGTTAACTGGACGGATGTGCTTTGATATATAATGTAAGGCATCATACATAATGTACAAAAGTAAAACAAGTCCTGAGAAAATGTATTGCACATAAAAATAACAAGAATAAGTTCTTGTTTCTCCACTACAAGTTTTCGTTCACTTTGTCTAAGTTTAAAACAAGATGACTTGTATAATATCATCATTTCATAATTTGCCAGATTTCATTCGAGCAGCCTTTGATACCGCTTGTGTCATTTTGTTCACACAGAAGACTGAGAAGATCACAACACCGGTGAAGAATTTTACAAAATATTGAATATTTACAGATTTTGCATAACGGGTAACTGGTAATCGACGCGGTCGGAACGCGTAACTGGGAATCAAGTTACAAGGGCTTTATGCTCATTTCATTGTCATCGTATTTTGCCTGATACGAGTCTCTTGGTCGGTCCTTTGCTGGCAAATTGCCCAGAAGTCATTGCTCGTTGCTACCACGACACGTTCTACGCATTTGCACACTTGTTACGTAAAATGAGGTGATCACCACATATGGATAAAAATAACACTAACATGATTCATGGCGAAAAGGTTTTTTGAGCATGTCCTCGAAGCTTAACGCTTCCTATGCGGCATTCGTCTGCAGACGACAGTTCCAAAATTTCACAAAATGTTTCAAAAATGTCAAAATTATAGAATTTCATCACAATATTTGGAATCAAAACTAATAGCCGCGTGGAAAGTGTTAAGGATTCCTTAAGGATTCTTTCAATTTCGATTATGGTGTTTTGACTCTTCCAGGTGTCTCTCTCACTTTTGCAATATATGTCGGTGTCACTATCTTGCTACAGACCTCGGTGTCACTATCTTGCTACAGACCTCGGTGTCACTATCTTGCAACAGACCTCGGTGTCACTATCTTGATACAGACCTCGGTGTCACTATCTTGCTACAGACCTCGGTATCACTCTCTTGCTACAGACCTCGGTGTCACTCTCTTGCTACTGACCTGAGAAAAGTAGAAAACTAATTTCTGACAATATTTGACTATACGAATACTTGCCATTATTAAAATTATACACAAATAATTCAATGTTTATTCAACGAACAATTCATAATTCACCAATATTCTTTCACTTGTGCGATTACAAACATTCGATATTTGGATTTATATAACCCATGAAAATATTCTAGCCATCTGATTGGTGGATAATACATTACACAACACAAAATATGTTGGCCTATTTCATGCTTGACGTCATTCCCGGTCATTTTTGTGTCTTTCAAAAAGTACTATTGACCGGGCGATCAATAGTTCTTTTTGAATAGACCAAAAATGCCCTTCCTCGTAGGTTCGTACGATCCCGACATGGAGCGTCTTGAGAGACCCTGTATAAACCTGAATGTGACCGTCATTCTACATGAAGCTTTCTCTAATGTCTACAAATCTGGAAGGCCCTAATCGGTATAAACGATAAATCGATTCCACCACCATCTGTGTGTACAAAGTCCGCTCAGTGCACAACAGCAAAAGAGGAATCGCTTCAAACGTAAACAAGTCGTCTGCATTGCATTATTATTTGGTTTACCGCACAGATCTTTTATCGGCTGAATTAACATTTCAGTTAATATTTAGTCATGAATCGTAAATATTTGTTGTCAATTCACCTGAGGTTGAGGGCATTCTGCAACGAAGTCTAGACCTCTATCGATGAGATGAGTTCAGCATCAGACTAGAGTAATCTTTCCTCGGCGACTTGATGGAGTAGGACTCGGAGTAAACTAACTAAACATTTAAAAAGGTAAGCTTATTTTTGTCGAGAATCGACTAGCATATTCACTAAGATCTATATAATTGGGCCGTATTCTCGTACTAAACACGGTTTTAGCTTAAAATCGTGTCTAACTAAACGCGTGTTTAGCTAAAACGCGAGTTTATCTTTTAAACAACGTGTTTAACTAAACACGGTTTTAAACTCGGCGAATCTCGTTCCCAGAGTCGTTGTGCGTTACTGTATAGTATGTATACAGGCATTTATTGTTGTTGTGGCCCTAATAGGTTACAATAGATATCGACTGAATACCTCAAACGCACGTGTATTTTTAATACTACACAATATGCTCGGCAGCTTACAGCGGGCACGGTTGAGTAATCATTCAAGGCATACAGTTCGTGTATTTGTTTAGTTAAACGCGCCTTAAACTACCCCCATACCCATGTTTAAAGTTAGGGCCATGTGTTTTGAACTCGCCACCCTTCCCGTTGCATGTCCAGATTTTTACATTTTACACCATCTGAGATTCGAATTAGCATATCGCAATAACTACTTGTTCTACCCCATAAAAAGTATATATTTTCTGAACGGTAATCTCACAAGAAATCTAAATATGCAATTGGAATTTGCATAAGACCTAATGGTAACATGTTGTGATTAAGAATGTTCAAAAAATATCGATTTTTTTCATATTTTGATTAAAGCTCAATATTTTTTTTATTCCTATCCCAATCATCATTTTACTGTGCATATTAGTTCCTCATGCAATTTACCCATCAGAACATAATGGTTGTCAAGTGTAACTTGTTGAAATATACTATATCGGGAAGTAAATGAGCACAAACGTTTACATTTTAAATTTATTAGAGTTTACACATATATTTTTTTGGCTATTCACCCTATCCTATTTTAAGCAAGATTTCTGAATTCCCTTATTCGAGAGCTTTCCAAAAATGTATAATTTTGCTATAATCGGTTGAATAATTTTGTTGTTATAGTCATGTATGTAAAACCGATGAATTAGGGCAAGTTTACTGTGTAGTGAATAGGGAAAAAGCCAAAGACAATGCAATCGATTCGTGATTACAACTGTTACGTAAGAGTTATCACGTTTGTTGAAACAGAAACTTATAGAATATAAAACAATCGATAAAATGAGAGCAAAATCATGGTTGTTCCATACAGAAATGAGGAGTTATTGTAATTTGAACGTAGAATTGGGAACATTTTCTATATTCCCCATAGAGATTGTACACGACGCCACCGCCACCGCCGCCACCGCCACCGCCGCCACCCCTGACTTTCGAAGTATAATCAATCATATCTCAGCTAAACAGTTATAGAAATACCTGATTTATTCACACGGTGTAGCTAGATAAATAAGCTTTCAAATGACACCTAAACCATAGCTCTACCACATATAGTTGTTGAGTTAATAGAGAGAGATGGATGATTCGTCACCAAAAATGCAACGCCGCCACCCTTTTTGGGTGGTCAGTTCAAAACACATGGCCTTAGACACTTTTCAGTGAGTTAGACGCATGTTTAAGTAAAACAAATGTACGAGAATCGCGTTTAGTTAAACGCTGTGTCTAAAGTCAAAGTTAGACGCGTGTTTAGCTTAAAACCGTGTTTAAGTACGTACGAGAATACGGGCCTATGTGTTTAAGTGTGAATATTTTCATGTGTTATATAAAACTAATATGGACTGCTCTATATTCGTGAAATGGGGTGAAATATTGTCCCTCGGTGATCTGGAGACCGTAAGCCTACTATTTCCCCCATTGGACCCCATTGGAAATAAGTTGGTATATTTAGCTAACTTTATGGGTTATCCTGGCTTATCGACTTGGTTGTCTGAATATATTTGTGATGTTATATGTTATTATTATGTGCTTGATTTTGTTTGTATTGTTGATGTCGATTTTGCCGAATAACAAAAAAACAAAAAAAAAAATACGCATGAGTAAATGCAGCATCTATTAAGTTACGTCACTGTACCGAGGAAGAGAAAGAGAATATAATCGCGGGATTTATATATCACCTAAATAGTTCCCATCATTTGATTGGTGGATTGTATGTCACGTGACATGGAATATTTTTGTCCCTCAATTGAACACAAAATGCTTCTCCTGAAAGATGACCAAATTGTCACTTACGACGTTTTTGCATTACCATGACGAAAGTTCTCCTTTGACTTTCACTAACTCACCTAGAAGCTGTTATGATATGCCCATACCACCTCCACGCGTAACTCTCCGATTGGATCGGTTTGGCCTTCTGGATGCGGGTGTAGATTGGGGTCTAACTGGAGCAGATCTCCTTTGCGTCTTGGAGTCATAATCTCGTAATTGCTGTAATGAGAAAAAGTAAATGGTGCCGAGTAGTTATTAGTACCAACCAAATATATAAATGTACTAATTTGAAACCGTTAGCTTTACTCATGTTACTTCCACGTACATGTACGAGGTTAGCATTGATCAGGCTTCTAAAATTAGTTAAAATAAGGAAGTCCGAGATTGCCAGTAGCGTCTGGCGTTTCTAACACGGACATCCCACCCTTCCTCATAGAACTGAAGTGCTAAAGACAGATGACGTAGGATAAACGAGCTAATAGCTGTCTAGCGGCGAAGTCTTGTTATACTATTTCGCTTCATAAAACCGCAGGAAATCCATTATTATTATTTACCGGTATGGAATCTTAAAGATACATACCTTAGCTTTTTTACTGATGATCCTTGCAAGTTGCGCCACATGGCATAAGTTGATCTCTCTATCAGCTAGTCTTGATAGCATCTTCAACGCACCCCTTTCGGCTGGATCACACACAGATCGTCTCATCAGGTCTACTAAGTTGGTTTCAAGAATATAGGAATCCGTCGCGTTGATTGGTCTGACGAACCTAAACACGAATCGATGAACCATATCTGAGATCATGTCTAGGTTGGTGAGGTTGAGATGAGCCAGTTCTTGAATGAGTGAATTTTGGATAGCGGTTGGAATATTTTCTCTGAATGGTTTATCTAGTGTTGCAATGACACTGTTCATTAGCAGTTGTTCCAGATGCTTATACAGGTCCACTATATGCTGGAGCTGTATAGTATGTTCATGCGATGCTTTAAATAAGCATTTAGGAAAGGAACCCGGTAGTTTGGTTGACCAGCGTTCAATGAAGTCATCTAGAGAATCTTCAGGTCTTCCTCCAGTTTTCTTCAGTAAAACCAATATAACTTCAAGTTGTTGCAGCAGTTGCATCGCAAATGTACCGCACTCATCTTGTTCCTTCTGCAACGCATTCAGAATTTCCTTCCCAAGATTGTCTTTCTGGGGTACAATACCATGTATATCGATTAGTATTGCTGAGCATGCGTGGAACAGTTCATCGGTATAGGTGAATTTGGTGAACGTCGTGCCGTCTAGGAGAATTGCTTTGTTCATGATGAGGACGCGAGCTAATTCTCTTTCAATAACAGTCAGATTGTATGAAATGCAGCTTCCGTAACCGTTCCGTGTATCGAAATTGCCGAAATGATAAATTTTATCCACGTCAATGTAGCTGAAATCAAGCAGATTTTGGGTCCCATGATATTGTATGATCTCCGACTTCGCCTTCGATAAACTAACTTCTTTTAGATTCGACTCAGTGGTGGAATCACCGACCATAAATGTTAAGTTGGAACATCTGCCGCTTTGAGCAATCGCCATAGCTTCGGTCAGGAAATCATTTTGAAGTTGTTGTAAAGAGAAGATCATTTGCTGTAAAGGACACGTTATGCTGGTTTTCTCGAGTATACAAACGACTAATGGTGTGTCATTGGTGATTATTGCAAATTCGATCTCGGGATTCAGTACTCTTCGTGCATCATCTATCGAATTATTCCAGGCGTCTTGGAATCGTTTGAATAGCCTTTTTGCAGATTTTTGTGAGCTCTTGTCCGAGTGGTAGTCTACTTTGTCTAAAAAGGTACCAATTGTGATGATCGGTCCTTCGTGCCGCTCAACATTTTGGCTGAGCCTATTTGTAATGAGATTGGTCCATTCAAGGAAAATATGAAGGTTATGCAATAATGGTAAGCTTTCATGATAACCAATGCAAAGCTGAAGGAAAGGGTAATGATAACTTCGTCCGTGGTTAGCAGAAATGAATCGAGCACGAAGATCTTCAAATGTTGGTAGTCGTCTCATACGAAACATGCGTGAATTCATATCGCCCTCACCGTTGTCTAACTCTTCAAGCCTTCCCTCTAACGAGTCTATACTCACTCCCTGTGCCCGGAAGCACTCAACTTTATACATCCGTTGGGAATCTGGAATTGCTTTAACCAAGCCTTGAATCTTGTCTGACAAAAACTCCTCGAGTTTGTCTCGATCTGTTTCAGTTTGAAGAGGCTGGTCACCTACTAGAATGGCCGATACATCGTCAATGGTCTGATGTAAGAACATCGTCACGTTCTCGGCATTGGAATATACCATCTCTTGTAAGAGAAGCCAGTCCTCTTTTACGCGCTTCTTCAGTTGGGTGCCAATATCGTCTTTTACATCTGATAATCCAATCACATCTACAGCGGACTTAACGTACGAATCCGAGGTAAAGTTACACGACATTCCTACCAATAAACAGCCGTGGATGATTAAATCTAAAACCCTGTAAGCTACAGGTGACATAGCGCGAAGGCGTTCTGTTGAAGGTGATGTCTTGGAGGTGTTGTTGCTGCAACAATTCATTTGGAATCTAGGTAGAGCTGGTGTTGTACTACCCACTCCTGGCAAGAGATGCTTATCATGGCCGGTATCAGATAGGATCGCTTGAAGTAATGAGCCGTGTCTGTGAGTAATGTCGTTGTATGCAGCAACAAGACATGCTATGTGTACTAAAACAGATACTCGTTGAAGTTCATCCACGCTCGATTGGTTTGATATTTGCAAGGGGTCACCGAATACAGAGACACCAACAAATCGTTCCAGGAGTAATTTGAAATAGGGACTGAATTCTTGCGTGTATTCCATAAGCTCTCTTGCCATACGTTTATCGGATTCGTTTCTTCCCGTTACGATTGTCTGGGTCCAGTAAAACGACTCGGCTACTGCAGCTAACAACGCTACTTGGTAATCCGGGTCCTCCGCAGCTTTTGTAACCAGATCATTTAATGCAGTACTGCAATTCGGCGAACTGCTCTGCCATTCCACTATTGTAGTCTTGACTTCTACATAATGCTTCACAGCACTCATTGGATTGCACCCAAGACGAGACGAGTGCAGATTTTCTTGCCACAAAAAATCACGGAATGAGATAATAGTGCCCGCTAGTTCCTCACTTAGTTTTCGTAATTCAACGAGACCAACATGTTGTCTTATACCTCTCAAGAATACAAGCTTCAAACAACTGCTATCCGATTGAAAGATTCCACTAATAACACTGCCGAGAATAGAATAGGTATAGAACCCGCTTTAAATTGCCTCGGCTTATTCCGTCGCACCATATCCCCTATGGCACGAAGAAACTTTCTCAGAAATGCTACAGCGCATACAAACTCCAGCGAACACGTTGCGTCTGCTGCAGAGTTGTGTTTGTTCACAATTCGCGACGATACTGTTGCAAATTGTAAGCGAATATCGTCTTCCGTTTGAATTTGGTCTAAGGCAAAACTGTATATGTTCTGTAACAGAATGCTGTGCCTTCAATGATATCACTGCATGCGACTGCCAGAGAACAGTCCATTCTTGATTTTCGTAAGATGCTATCAAGTACCGAAATTGGGAAATGTGTGAACGTCAAAGTAAGCGGTGAGTATCAGAGTTTTACATAGTCCTACATCATCTTGGATGGGCGTTTTGTACGTCGGCAAATTCTTTCAAGGATGACCTGAAGTTCATCCCGTGTCTTTGTTTGGTAGTTGTTAAGTGGCTCCTGTAGTTGACTATCGAAGAGCTTTTTGATCTGTTTTGGGACATGTTCCATAAGGCGATAAACTACAGATACTGTGAGAGTCCTGACTATTAAAAACTGGTTGGAGATGATTGGTGTCCGACCATTTTACCCTAACATCTATTATGGCGACCATTTCATTGGCAGTAACCTTCGACGTAGAGTGAAGTTTAACAAATGAAGTTAGCAAATGATATTGCTTTAGGAGATTTTAAAGTCAATGACCGGGCCGAAAATTTAGCTGATGATTCCAAGATTGCCTTTACACGAGGTGCACTCGCACGGTATCATACCCATCACAAACCATCCTCTCTAGATTTGACGTCGAATAATAAGGGGAGGTTGTCATACTTCTTAATGCCATCGCACAGATCTCGAGAAAGTTATTCACTACTGTAAACGACATTTCGTGACATACTTATCCATACGTTGCTGACATTCTTCTCCTACCATTGGCATATGTTCATTTATAGTTCCATCCTCCAACGCTTTTAAGTAACGACAGACTACTTGTACAGGACTGATGATTTCCTTACTAACTGTGAACGATGAAAATCTAGCAGGCCATGTAAGATGTTTGCTCTTGAATGCACAACATGTCGTGAGCGAATTGATAAGTTTGTCTAATTGAGTATTTGCTACTTCAATCAAGATTCGCAGTGTAGGAACTGTACATATATCTGTCTGTGAAGATGACATGCCCATGACTACAACTTCAAATACAAATGAATCAAATACACTTGGATTTGACATGGCTGCAACGTCGATATCGAGAATGTGTTGAATTGATTTCAAATGCAACTTGAATTGCTTAATGAGTTCTAGTTTAGTTACAGGTCCACTAGCTTGAAGCCAAATAACACTGCAGTCGTGTTCAGAAGCCACATCTGCAATGTATTCACTCTTAACAAGACCTGGTTGGGAAGATGTTACCACTTCAACGTTCTGCCATCCTTGTTGGAAGCATGCTTTCATGTCATTGTCACTCAGGCCACTAACCCGATGTATATTACTATTAGCGGGAGAAAACTGATCAATCACGTGGTGGTAGCGCCCTCCACGACAAATAAGTGCTAGCATGAATTGTTTGTCTTCGCCATCTTGTAGATGTTTGATTGCAGGGACAAGTTGAAACTGTACATCAGTCTGGAGCGATTCAACATTGACTATCGTGTACAGGTGCTTCGTATGAGAGTTGTCTGCTTCTGCACCCCATGTGCATCGTTGTAACAACAGATCTATTTCTTCCCAAGATGTCTCGTCGTGACAGAAAACGATTTCATTCGGTTCAGGCAAAGCATCACACGTGTCTTGGTATAAACTCAGTAGGACAGGAATAGAGCGTGTACTTTCTTTATCTAGCTCCACAACGTATAGCCTACGGACCGGGTCCCAACGGTGTCTCTAGTTTAGCACTGCAAAGCTTTGATGCGCATATTTTAAGTTTCTTATGTACAGAAGTCAGATTACAAAAACTTTGCTCCAGAGTGATGCCAAGCTGACTCAGACGTAATTCGAGTGAGGCGTCTTCTGGTATTGGTGTGTCACGGCAGAGGTTTTTATGGACTAGCATATCCGAATGTACGAATCGAAAGAGTAAGTTCAGATCTTCTGTCACTTCACGATTGCCATTGAAAAAGTCATCCAAGAGTTTCAATTGCTTTGATTGGAAGAATGTCAAATAATTCTTTTTTTTTTTTTTTTTTTTTTTAATTTTTTTTAAAATTTTTTTTTTTACACTTATGGAACTAAAAGGCCCATTTACATGTTTTTGATGCTTATTTATTCTTCAATACATAATAATATAATATATCTCCTAATATGAGGATATAGACTCCCAAAATAATCACATTCGAATCGTGGGCTTGGAGTCACAAGGTCGTATCTGTAAAAGCTGCCAGTTGGTTATATGCTGGAGCAATTGGTATACTGTAAAAGTGGTAATTTTCGTGTGATTACCCCCTGGGAACTACCGGCCGATTGGTTGAAATTTAGAATGTGTCAAATATTGTGCCAATCAGAGACATCGTTAGAATAATTACAATTTTCAAAAATATTAGCATAAAATATTTATAAGCAAAACTGTAATTGGTCATCAAAATGATTATATCATGTAATTGACCAATGGGAATTATTGTACGAAAGACAGGTAGTGCCCAGGGAATTAAATGTTTACGCTTTGCTGAATTCTAGCCATTTCGCTTGTTTTTATTCATGATTTGAAAATTCATTACATAGAATTATACACAAAATAATGATATTTGTGTGTTTTTAATTTTTCGCGGTAGCTGCTTGGAGCGCGAAAATTAATATAGCGCGAAAATGTCCACGTCTACAGTACACTAAAGTAAATGTAACTCTGAGCAGCTATTGCAGATATCGAGGGTTTAGTGCAACAAAGGGCTATCTGCATTTTGGTCATTTTAAGAAAAAGTGAATTAAAGATTTGTACCCATCATTGTCACCTATTGGTTTTGACAAGTTAAAAGAAATGCTATTCAAACCTTTTTGATTAGGTGAATTTACTATTTCCTCATAATTGATTTCCTGATCTTGTACTTGTGCGGATCATTTTGATACCAAAATCTCATTTTGGCCAAAAATGCAGATAGCCCTTTGTTGACACTAAAAAAAACCTCGGTATGGTCTTTTTGATGAGATACCTAGTGATGTGAATAGTCACTATCTGTAATAGCTGCTACATGTTCAGATGCTATAACGGTGTACAACCTGGCAGCCATTGTTAGGGCCTTGTGTCTCCAAACCCTCGGGTCAATGCACTTCATGATTTGATACTTTGATAGGGCGTGATTGCGAATAACGGATAAATATTTATAATACAAATAATAACGACATTATTGGTGGCACATTATATACTCAATATATATATCTTTGATTAAAGTAATTCACAGTGATCATAATAATACAACACCCCCCGGGGGGGGGGGGGGCACTGACATTTGAAAAGGGTATAGGTATGAATGTCAAATAATAGTAACTCCTTCTTGCTTCTGACAATTTGCTCACCCAGGCAGCGTCCGAATTAAGGAAAAAAATCTGGTTGCCCGCCGGGCAACCAAGCAGGAAATTATGGTTGCCCGGCAGATTTGTTGGTTGCCCGCTCTGTAAAATATTTAAATGCATGTGTTAAGTGTTTCACTTCTTGTAAAAAAATTGGTTGCCCACCGGGCAACCAAATAAGTACATGTTGGTTGCCCGGTGCTAATTTTGGGTGTCCCGGGCAACCGGGCAACCACTTAACGCGAACGCTGCACCCAGGTGTCATAGGAAAATTGCAACCTTTTACGGATATCTTCCAGGTCCTGAAGGCTATTTTTTCCATGTCACAATAGTTATCGATAAACCATGGATTATCCAGTAGCAAATTTCGAACGTCAATTATTCTATTCACGACTGTAACTGCGTCTATGAATTTTTGTGGTTGTTCTGAAGTGGGTTCCCTTTGAAGATTCAAGACCCAGACACCTGGTGTTTGTTTGTTGACAAGGAACGACGCCCGACTTCTTAGGTCATTTAAGTCATCCAAACTATAGGTTGCCAATGCAGTCTTATTGTGTATTGTTTTCAATTTCCTTGATTCCCCCTTATCCTCTTTCTTACATGGATACGATAATGTAACCAGACACTGTGTAGATTTGTCGTCAATATAAAACTTGTATTGACCACGTCTCAGTGCTTCTAATATTATTTCTTTTGTGGTCTCCGCGCGGTTGGCGATGTTCCTTTAAAAATGCGCAATACTGTAGAAATTGTGTACACAATTACTTAATTTTACATGGACTTTTTCATTAACTGCCTCATCTGTATTTGCTAAGATTGTTTCCAACAGTACATGACCATTGATACTCTCTGATCGTATGAATGGATCAAGATATCGACGAACAGCTAATAAATCCGATATAATAGCTATATTCACATACTGCTCTGACCGTTGATCTATAGAGTCGACGAGATACCCAATGTTTTCATTCACCAATGGACGTAAAAATATATATAACTAGATTTCGCGGTTCGTGGGTTGGGCGGTTCTCGGGTTGGGGGTTTATGGGATGTGTATACTCTTAAAATTCAGTTATCACAGGTGCCATTAATATTCCAAATCCCCATAATACAGGAACCTCATGTGCCCTTAAATCCAGGTAGGCTACCCCATGTGCATCCACGTATTCAGTACATGTGTTATTAGGCCTAGGGTTAGGGTTTTATATTGGGGTCTAAGTTCTGAGGTCTTTTAGTTTTAGAGTCAGCGAGAGGAGGGGTCGATCGTCATGATCTGTCTGTGCCCAGTATCGAGAACTGTGTGTCGACATTGATTATTCCTCCGTAGGCATGCCTAAACATCATATGTATTTAAATCACACATGTTTTCGCACACCGATATCCATGTAACATTCCCAGTTATATAACAGACATCCCATGATTGGCCTAAGGGCCTATCCGAATCGCTATAATGTAGTGTTAAACTTTAACAACACTGTACATACTTGTACGCTCAAGGTCTGGGTTTGATTAATGGTGCATGACTGAAGCCCACCCCCCCACCCCTGAAAACTTAGTCAACATCAACAATCCCGAAACTTTCAAGACAGGGGGGGTAGGGTCAAAAAAAATTGCACTGTCAAAAAAATTCGCACGGTCACAAAATTTCGCACGGTCACAAATTTTCGCACGGTAACAAAATTTCGCACAGTCACAAATTTTCGCACGGTCACAAAATTTGAGTAACCGGCCCTGAGAGGCCCAAAACCAAGCGGCCCATGTGGCGATCGCCACAACGCCACAGTGGCCAGTCCGCCCCTGCTACCATGATAGGCATGAGGAGGGCCCGTTGTGGCCTGCGCGCATATATACATATATGTAGATGGGTCCGCGATGTTGAGGCACTGACATCATACCACAGCAATTCGCAATCACTTTAACAATAACATGTTTAATACATAACGTGTTCCTGGATGAAGGCCTACGGTTTCTACGGTTTACGCTCCCAGTTCCTTTATTAACCCTCTAACCCGTCATCTGATCCTTTTTTACCTCCTGATCATATGCATATAGTGTAACTCATACAAAACACGCCCGGGAGTTAAAGTTAATTGGAGTCCTTTTCCTATCCTTGTTAGCC
Source organism: Ophiura sarsii (assembly GCA_035610835.1). Taxonomy (NCBI): domain Eukaryota; kingdom Metazoa; phylum Echinodermata; class Ophiuroidea; order Amphilepidida; family Ophiuridae; genus Ophiura; species Ophiura sarsii. The sequence goes on from CM069448.1 coordinate 49,769,134, forward strand.
ACCGGACGGATAAAAATACCCAGTTTGCGCCACGAACGCGTACGCACCTTACGGTCTGCGCCATTACGCGTGCGCTGACAATCGCGTGCGCCATGTTTTGTTTTGTTTATACGCGATCGCGTAGCAACAGTTTGTTGTCTACGTGGGGCGAAGATCCCTGTGCATAGCGATTACATGGGCAGGGATCTGCACCCGAAGTCATTGGACGGACGGACAGACAGACAGACTCGCCACAAATAGTATTTAGATAAGTTCTTTACTTTTACCAAGCTCATTCACGACGTGCCAGTCCATTTCTTCCAGTTTCTTATCTACCCTTCCTATTGCTTGGAGTGCTTCATTGTTCGATGGCAGCGTTGGACTTTTCAAAGCTTCCTCCTGACGTGAAATACTCTGGCGAGTGGTCACAGAGGCTTCGTACAAGTCGTCGTCTTTGGATACACCAAAAGCTACACACATGGCAGATAGCATACAAGACTTCTCTTAGTCTTAAAGATCTGGAAGTTTCACATACTCAATAATGGCTCTTCGAAAATAATCTGTGATAACGACTTGGGTCTTGCCAACTTAAAAGAAAATGTCCACTCTGTGCAGTTCCTGAATTATATCTTTTGTAGTTAGGCCAAAAAAAAAGAGAAGTTGACTTGCCCTTTCAGGGTCAAAGTCAGGGTCGGACGGTCGGATTTTTTTTTTTGTTGTTGAAATTTTTTGAAAATTTACTGCACAAAAACACGTTTGAAAGATTTTTTTTTTTTTTTAAAAAGAAAAGAAAAGATTTTTAAACAAGCAGATACTACTCAAAATAGCTACTACTAAAATAGCGACCCTAGATTTCCGAAAATTCGGGTCGGTCGGAAAGGGCAAGTCAACTCTTTTTTTTTGTTGGCCTTATTCCAGCCATAAGATTGTCAACAACATACAATGGTACATCCAGATCACCTTGAAGTAATACTAAGGAATATTTGCGGAAAACTGGCAAACAGCTGTTGAACACGTAAGTGATAACGTTAATGATAACGAATAATCAATTAAACAGACAAACACATAGATAAATATACAAATCAACAAACAAACAGACAAACAAACAAACAAACGCATAAATAAACAAACACTATTTTATAACCATACTACGGCATAATATACTTGGAAGACTGTTAATATTGGCACGGATAATTATTTGATTAACCCTAACTCTAGTACACCACACGGCAACAGATTTGTTTTCCGACCCCCAAAATTCACAAGAAAGGTCACACCGACCCCTCCCCTGGGATTTGAATCACGGACCTTCAGCACCATGGCACAGATCCTAGCCACTACACCAGGGCTGTCAGTCACACTCGGCGAAGTATATTCGCCTTGTTATATGAACCTGGGTCCGACGTCCGTTTTGTAGCCCAAAAACATGCACGCCGGGTTATAAAATCATTTTTTCCGCCCATTTGCCGTGTGGTGTAGTAGAGTTAGGGTTCTTGTATAAACACTCACCTATCGTGTTTTTTTAAAATTGAAAACATCGCTGATGCAATCTCAGTGTTGTAAACTGCGCCAATAAAGTATCTATATAAATACTTACAAATCTCACCATTTGTAAGTGTTTAGATACTTTATTGGCGCAGTTTAGTATCGTACATGTATTCAGTAAGCACTGGGAGTTTAGCAGTTCCCAAATTGATTTCAGCCGATCCCACAGTGCAATGCGTGCTAAAAAAACCTGGAACCGCGTAACCCGGTGACTAACTGATGGCGACAAACAGTAGGTACGCTATTTAGAATACCCCCCCCCCCCCCCCTGTGCGAAAATCTACCTGTGAATTACGACCCGAAAGTGTGCATCGTGCAGTAGTTAGCATTTGTATTATACGCGGGCTTCGGATCATCATGATGCACTGCGTATTTTTGCCTGTCCCAAGCAAACGCTAGCGGCGCATTATGTTGCGAATACCAAAACAGACGACGATGGTCACGCGATTTCATCGTTCCAATATGGCAATGGGAGTGCGCCATTTTGGAAAAATTGTTCACAGCCATCGCCCAGTTAACGATGAAAATAATTTAAGAAATAGCATTTACAATGGAGTTGGTTAGCCAACTCCAACGGTTTTGGATTGGAAAAAAAATCATCTAATTATGATGATTTTTTTCAAAATGATAAGATTAACATTCGCGATTACGTGTTATTCCAATAGGAATTCAACATTTATGATCCGCGTGACCATCGTCGTCTGTACCATAACAGACGATGGTGGCCACGCGTCTCGGACGACCCAATGTACCAATCTAGTGTGTTTGTTTGTTTACTCGGTCGGTCCTTACGGACACACGCTTGGGTCCTGAAGGGACCAGGCTCAAGCAAAAATGCTCGCCTATATAAGTATGCTGGCTGAATGAAATGAAAGTTAGAAAAGATGGAAGAAAATTGAGTTAGTAATAATGAATAGCCTAATTCGTTATAACGACTTATTTAAAGGAAGGGTCCCGCAAGCACAACATTGAGCATTATTTGTTAGAAAAATAATTATCGAGCCGAAACTACATAATTATATATATAGAACAAAACACTATACTAGTCACAAAAATGAATAAAAACTGCCATCACTCAACATGCAATTTTTAAAATTCGCGGCGATCGAAAGTCCCGGTGTCGATGACGTCATGGGCATCAGTGCTCAAATTTGCGCGGTTTTTATTTGTTTTTGTCATAAGTGTGGTGTTTTGTTCTATATAATTACAAAAGTTGGGCTCGAAAGTTATTTTTCTAACATATAATGCACACGTTTATGCTTGCGGAACACCTCCTTTAATGGTTATAATGGTTTTATACAGATCGTTTCTTTTACATAAATTACATCGAATACATTATCAAATTAAGTGTTATTGTTTGCGAGCAACCCCGCCTATGGCATCATTGTTGTATTTAAGAAATACTACCGCACGGTCTAATAAAAGCAAAACCTTTATTCTCTAAATGCAAAATCATTTTAAACAGCGTTACCATAATAAAGCAAAACGTCCCCTTTAATCAGTGACATTCAGCGCTTCATGTACCCGAATCACTTCATTGTGCACAAGCACTATTGCAACGAATCGGTGTTTCCCACTAGGGGGAAGGTATTTTGCGAGTTGCGAGTAGCGAGTTGCGAGTTGATAGTTGCGAGTTGCGAGTTGGAGTTGCGAGTGCGAGTTGCGAGTTGGAGTTGCGAGTTGCAAGTTGCGAGTTCAAATGTGCGAGTTGCGAGTTGGATTTTGCGAGTTCGAATTGCGAGTTGCTAGTTGCGAGTTCAAATGTGCGAGTTGCGAGTTGGATTTTGCGAGTTCTAATTGCGAGTTGCGAGTTCAAATGTGCGAGTTGCGAGTCGGATTTTGCGAGTTAATATTTGCGAGTTGTCCATTGCGAGTTGCGAGTTCTTCATATTTGCGAGTTGTGATTTATGTAAATGTGTTAATACTTTATTATGCTATCAACCTGTGGCCGACTCAATGTTTCTATGCTACATGGGTACTTTACTTACCATTGGAGTGGAAGCTAGTCTATTTATTTTAGCAGTAATTCACGATTGTTATTAAAAGCAGATTTAAAGGTAGATGTTCTGATTGCTGGCCAGATTTTCAACTTAATGTGGTTTTTTATTTTACATGAAAGGTCATCCTTAAAATTGTCACCTTCAAAAGTTTGAAACTTAAATGGTTCTTATTTTAGAAGCACATGGTCATACAAAATGTGCCTATTGAGTAGTACACAAACTGACGAGTGGTTAACCACCTTTAGCAGTAATTCACCACATTTTATACTATCATTTCTAAATGGAACATTTCTGGCCCCTAAGATTTAACAGACATAAGGGGGGGGGGGGGGGGGGGGGGGAGCGGCATGAAATAGGGGGTTATAACTTTTTTAGGAAATTAAAGGGTTAAACTAGACCAAAATTAACAATTTTAGCATGAAACAGCCAAATTGTGTGCGCATTTTAATACAAAATTAGTTCATACAAAATTAGTTCATATTATACCAAATTTGACAATGTTGGCGTAAAATGGCAAAAAAATGCGTGCTTGATGCTCATCTTCTTTTCTTTATGCCCCACTAAAATAATTCTCAATCACAATTTATCTACAAGTGGCAAAAGAATGACAAATTGAGAAGAATCAGCACACACATTTAGCAAAAGCAGGACATGGGTGCTGATGGAAGTGCATGGTGAATCTGACAGCGAATTTGAAATTGCAAGGAGTTTACAAGACAGTGATTACACAAGTAGTGATGCAGTGGATGACTGTGAAAACTTGGAGAGTGGTAATGCAAGAAGTGATATAGTTGGGAAAGCGGCACCAACTCAACATGTTCAGGAAGAATATCAAACAGGGGAGAACTAGATGACTTCATTATTTATTGATCTTTTCTGCACTGTCTGAAATTATACACTACTCAAAAAATCAAAAGTGTGTTATAATAATATAATTGTTGTTTATTTTTATAGTATTCTCAAAGATTCATAATTGAAAGGGTGGATGTGCTAAGTTAAAGTGCCAAGTTATTGCACCCACCCCTTCAATTGTGTATGCTTATTGTTTTGCAGGCCTATTTGTGTGTACAAAAAGGGGATAATAACTTTTTTGTACGTTCCAGAGGGGGGGGGGGGGGGGGGGGGGGGGGGGGGTCATAACTTTTTAGTATCTAGGAAAGGGGGTCCTGTTTTTTGATTGTCACTTTCTTCCAGCTACTGCCCACCCCCGGTAGAAATAATGAACGGTCCCTAATGAGAAAAATGTCTTGATGTGAAAACAAAGTCATAGCCCCAAAAAAGTGATCGGAACATACACCTTTAAAAAACAGGCAAAAAAGGGGAGTTTGTTTCACATACATTTGGCAAAGAAATCTATAGTTATAATGTATTATTTGCTTAAATTTTTGTTGTTGTTGACAAGTATAAACAAATAAAATTGGGCTGATCACATATGAATATGCGGCTCCACATACTTAGAAATACACAGGTATGTGAGAGGCAGGGGTAGCGGTAAATGATATAAATGTTGCAACAATATTATGTCTTCTTTTGAACAGCTACAAAAATACACAGACAAATGACAATACATGTTTCAACTTTTTTTTTCTATCTTACTAACATAGTACTTTATTGATTCATCACACAGGTTACAATTAATATGTTAATTTGTATGTATGATGATGCATCACTTTTATCTATAGCAATTTTAGTACATTGTACATGATGCTTGTACATGTACAATCCATGCATAGAATAATGTGACCCAACATGAGTAAATGAGGCACAATGCTGGAGTAACTAATTTGAATTTTAACAGCACATATGTGGGAAATACCCCCCCCCCACCCCCCCGGATTTATGCCTATGATTTCGAGGTATTCAATTTTCATTTACTCTATTGAATTGTTAACAAAACCAACACCAAATATGCCCATAACTGACCTATTTGTATTTGATGTTTTTAATAAAACAAAGTGATTTTGAATCATCTGTAACTTGGTTTAGAATGTGATATAACATTGACTTTGGCACCAAAATGTTCCTTATCATATATATCATGATATAAATATCTCAATATTTACATCATCTTACTATGCCTCATTTACTTGTGTTGGGTCACATAAGTTTAAACCCATGCAGATTAATACATCGCTTAACAATTTCAAATGTGTACTAAATTGGCACTTGTATGACCAGATTCAACATAGCATGATTAATTCTTTCAGCATTGAATTTCCTCATATCATAAGTATTTTCCTCAAAAATAATGTGCAAAATGTGTTTTCATTTGAGTTGATTCATCAGATTGCAACTTCTTTTGTTCAGAGAGAGCAGTGAGACCTGAGGTCAAGTCTACCAGTGTCCCCATGTCCCGGGGTACTCTTTCAGCATGTGTATGGTTTATCCACGATTGAGTTTCAGCATAGATCAATGCAACCAAATTAAAAATGCTATTATTACCTATAACATAACATATAGAGCAGCTAATACTGTTCTTTATACAAAATATTGTATAATAATAATAATAATATTATCAAAGCGCTTTAAATTATCAAAGCGCTTTAAATTATCAAAGCGCTTTAAATTATCAAAGCGCTTTCAATTATCAAAGCGCTTTAATTGTGCTTTAATTGAACTGAAATTGAACTGAAATTGAAATGAAAGTAACTATCAATATAGGGAACTCGCAACTCGCATGTGACAACTCGCAAATATCAACTTGCATTTTTAACTCGCAACTCGCACATTTCAACTCGCAACTCGTAACTTGCGACTTGAACTCGCAAAATTTAACTCGCAACTCGCACATTTCAACTCGCAACTCGCAACTCCCAAATCGAACTCGCAAAATCAAACTCGCAACTCGCACATTTCAACTCGCAACTATCAACTCGCAACTCGAACTCGCAACTCGCACTCGCAACTCGAACTCGCAACTCGCAACTATCAACTCGCAACTCGCAACTCGCACATTATCCAAAACCTTCCCACTAGACAGTATATTAGCTATGTAATGTTCGGCATATGCGCGATATGTGTATTTTCCTTATCCGAGGTACATCCATTGAGTTCTTTTAAACATTTCTTTCAAAACCATAAAATGCACTAATGTAGGAAATTGATAATCTGGATATTTTTCGCACTCAACGAAGTGCTAAATAACCATGATAAAGGAAAGTATCTAATCCCGGGGGGGGGGGGGGGGGGCACTCAACTTCTTTTTGGGTAGGGGTGTGCCGCCCAGGGTCTCAAAAAGGGGGGGCTAAAGAACTGAACTGAGTGGATTTTATGACGAAAAATAGGGTCTTAGGAACTGATTTTTTTCCAAAAAATAGGTCTTGAGAACTGGCCTATAGTTCAATTTTCGATTTATTTTGGTTTAAGAACGCAAAATTTACGAAAAATTGGGGCTTTGGAACACAAAATTGGTGCTTTGGAACGCAAAATTTCGCGATTTTTGAATTTTCAATAAAAATGGGGTCTTAAGAACTAATGCAGGCTCAAAAGAGGGGTTATAAGAACTAGCAGCAGAGGGTGAAAAAGGGGGTCTTCAGCGCGGCACATACCTATACCCTTATCAAATGTCAGTGCCCCCCACGGGTATCTAATTTGTTAAAATCCTACAAATATTGTGAACATGTTATGCGGTTTTAGGAAATTCTCCACAAAAAATGAAGATTGCCTTTAGGCCTACTGATCTTTTGAAGCCCGCGAGTTGTTATTTAATCGATCAATTGGTTCAGATATCGAATGGTTATTAATGGTAAATATTCGGTTTTATATCTCTCCGCGCGTCAAAGTAGTCCAAGCACGGTACGTGCACGATTATGGCGAAGCGCACGTGGTTTGGGTTACAACGCATAGATTAACTACTTAGCCAGGATATAGAGTGTCCTTGCTACTTAGAGACTGCTCATTGCGCATACCAATTATACACGCAACTCGCTGAAGCTAAAAATATCATGGTCGTCATGGAGATATGTTCGAATTGTCGGGGGCGTTCTATGGCGCCGTGAATTTCTAGCGCAGCTTGTGTGGCGGGCGTAAATCAATACCACCAATCAATGATGGCGGAAATGGAAGCGCGGCACGCGGAGACTGCTGCAATAAAGTGACGCACTACTGACACGCGAGTAGGTACTCTAGTTTATTTGGAACGCGAATTTGTTGTTGTCTATGGTGCGCTGTACGTTATTTGGCTCCGATTTTTAAGCGTCGTGAGCAGGCTCTGTTACAACGCACCCATCATGCATGATGCACGGTGCGCTTGTTGCATCCATGCGTTCGCGTCTTTCTGTATTCATTCGCTGCTGTAAGGAACCAATATGGAACTTTAACTATATAGATACCGTGGGAAAACTGCAAGTATTGCGCAATAATAAAAGTCCGACTACATTTTGTATTAACAAAGTCATGTATTTGCATATCATCTTTCAATTATTTCGTTTCCTATGATGAGTGACTACATAGAAAAGCATTAAAGTCACATAAACCTTTTAGAAAAACGAGGGCGCTTCCCAGTACCAGATACACAGAAATCCTACAGCTTACGGGTAATGCTTCGCTTATCTATGACCAGATAACTGAGTGTGCCTTTAAATATGATATCGCTTTCCATGTAGTCCGCTTTCGTATACCGTGTATTTCACTGTCACACAATCGAACACCACCCTCTGATACTTCGCCTTGCGAAAACCGCTTCCATCCACCGCTTGGTCGTTTCTCGGATGTGAAGTATGTTGTTCGATTGTGTGACAGTGAAATTATACAAGGTATACACAGTGGACTACTTTCCATGCGGCAGGCGTCTAGAGACGACATTTTAATGTTTCAAAAATTGTCAACATTATAAAATTTCATTACCATATTTGAAATCACCTTGAGAAATGCATTGAAATAAGTACAAACATGCCTAGTACATAATTGGTTCAGTAATCCTTGCGATATACTTTGAAAATTGGGAAAGGTTTGTGACAAATCTGTTTTGTATACTGTTTTGTATAATATGGTATAACTAATAGCCGAGTGGAAACTGTTAAAGGAGCACTGTACTGCGACTGGTTGAAGTGTTACTTTAGATTCGTTCGTTTGAAGTAACGTGCTCATTCATTCGCCACATGCATGGATGGTTCAAGAATTGAGACGCTCTACTTCGATGGAGAAAACAACGAGATTAATTTTGATTTCGGTTCCATCTCCATAAAGATTCCACAAACTTTGTTGAAAGCAATGAAAGCTTTGGTGTCTCCTGTCATTTCCTGTCATTGAGACAAATTGGAAAAGTAGTTGATAACATTCTCATATATTCATATCGCGTGAAATCTTGCGGTATAAATAACGAATACGTTTTATTTCGGTTGTTAATAAGCATGTAGTCCGTTTCTCGGGTCCTTTTCTTGGGCAATTATTGAAGGGATTATTTTTTAATAAATATTTTGACGGTTACGGTTAAAGGTATATGACCCGATCACGTTTTGGGGGCTATGATTTTTTTTCACATCAAGATATTTTGGTATCAGAAGAATCCCCATTATTTTTCTCATTATGTCTGTAAAATATTAGGGGCCAGAAATGTTTCATTTGGAAATTATAGGCTAAAATGTGGTGAATTACTGCCAAAGGTGGTTAACCACCAGCCAGTCTGTGTACTACTCAATAGGCACATGTCTTTTGACCTTGCGCTTCTAAAAATAGAACCATTGGAGTTATGCAACTCAAACTTTGGAATGCAACAATTTTAAGGATGACCTTTCATGTAAAATAGAAAACATCAAGTTGAAAATCGGGTCATCTACCTTTAAATGATCAACATATAAAACAAATGGTAGGAATAAAGGAGCGAAAGCGTAAACGTTTAAATCTCCCTTTAATGTGTGTATTTTTGTATAATTGGTAAAAACCCGGTTAGTTTGCTATGTTGCAATGCAAGTGGAAAATCACCCGGGGAAATCCCGATTTATTCTAGAATGTTGAAATCGTACATGGCCTAAACAAAATATAATACTTTGTTTCTATTCCATGAATACGTCTGTCGATAGCTGTGTTGCGTATGGCATAGTCTCAGGGTACTGGTGGTTGTGGTGGTTGTGGCGAGCGTGGTATTATTGCGTGGTAGAAGCGAGCGTGGTAGTATGTATAATTGTGTAGGTCCCAACACGCATAGCTAGATACTACATCTACATTAGTTCACATTTTATTTCCCGGTAACAAAAATGTATTGCTACCTGGCCCACTATTTTATGCTAACCCTGGATGACGTTGTTTAGTATCACTCCGCGCAGTGAGTTTGTCTGTATATAAAAAACAAGCCACATCCTTAGAATTTTAGTGTGATGCAGATGCAATATGCGTTCATGTTTGACGGGGTGTTTCAATATGTGTGTGGGGTGTGTGTACGACACGGATAAAGCGTAGAGGAAGTGAATTTTAAAGGTAAGCGATATGTTTTTATTGTTGCGCCTTTAAGAACATTACAACAAGCCGTATGAACTAAAATGCAACCCTGTCCTGGAAGGTCATGAATCTAAACTATATCCCCCCATATTTTCCTTTACATTAATATTAATAATGTAAGGGAAGACGTCAAAACTCGACCGCCCGTTGACCGCCGGTTACGGGCGGTTCCGCCCGGTTCTTTCAGGTCAAATGTTTTACTGGTATATGAATATTCGCGCATGCAACGCTGAACAACCGCCGGTTGACTTAATGCTGTAACCGGACCAATTTACACTATCAATCTGTTACTTTGCGGTCATAATAGCTCTCTCTATAATCGTTCTATAAAAAAATCCATTCATAGACTTTCGGTATTGATTTTAAAAAGTTAATTGAGCTATAAACAGATTGAAAAAGCCAACCCCAGCGAAAATCAATAGCTGTATTGTACTGATTGTCAACTGAGACTTAAAAGAGCCCATTACTTCAAGATGTTATTGCTCACGGGTGTGACGAGGCACTATCAACCGGTCGTGTTCACCAGAGTGTTACTATTTGACCTCATTATGTGTGTATATTATAACAGACGACACGTTTTGTGAGAACCGGGAACCGGCGGTTGCCTGGCGGTCGAGTTTTGACGTGATCCCTAAGCCAATTTTTAGATTTATTCGGTTTACTGGCATACAAAAACCGGGTTACCAGACAACATCGACCTAGTATTAGTGAATATTCAGTGCAGTGTATAATTCCGTCGTGGATGTTAACACAATATATAGGCCTAGTTCTAATGATACTATTATCTGGTCAGTGTTTTAGAGTCATTGTAAATATCATTGTGCAGCCACCAACATGGATTTGTGTGATTAAATGGCATGCCCAGTGAAAAATCTTGCTACCTCCCCCTCCCGCTCACCAGTGGAACGTCTATATTGCACTTTGTATGTCCCCTGAAAATATCCATGCCCCCTTTCCACGTGTTCAGAACATGCTAATTGGCCCATGTTAACCTTCTTTCTTTCCTTGCAATTTGCAGGTTTTAATTGGTCATCGTTAAAGATATTCAATACTCTGCAATTATGGAGCCGAAGAAAAACAGTTCAACGCCGAGGCAAACACGAACGGTAAGAAATTGTCTACCCAAAAAAATATTAAACAAAATAATATCTAGACTTTATCTAATAGTATGTTGTGGCTTAAAGGTATATTCAGTGACGTTCATATTATTTTAAAGCAAATGATATCATATCTATACTTGTGTGATTTGTGGCTTGAAGTACATAGGCTTGTCTGAAGTGTGGTTCAAAGGTACATTCACTGACGATCATATTTTAAAGCAAATGACACCAAATCCAGACTTGTGTGTCTCAAATGTACATTCATGGACGTTACATTTTCAAGCAAACGAAAACATATATAAACTTGTGTGAATTGTGGTTTAAAAGGTATATTCACTGACGTTCATATTTTAATGCAAATGAAAAGATATCTAGACTTATGTGAATTGTGGCTTAAAAGTACAATCGGTGACATTCATATTTTAATGCAATGGATACGTGCGTTATCGACTCTATTTGTATAATTATTTATTATTAACTAATGGGATACCCTCACTACGCTCGGTTCCCCGCTAGATAAGCAGATTCATGAGTGCTAACTTGAGTTCATGAGTTGGGAGAAAACTTGAGCTCATGAGTTGTAAAAGAAATCAGAAACCCCCACAAAACGCTACTTATACCCCTAGGCCTATCCTATCTCGTGGTTCTACCCCCAACCCGACACCAAATACCCCTAATACTAGTAGGCCTATAACCATTTCCCGTGTGGCTTATATGCGCCATGTGTAGGAGTGCTTATAGTGCCGCGGCAGTGAGCCCTTTCAAAAACATGCACGCGACGCATTACCACGGTATGATTACGCGGTAGTACCTAACGCACAATATCGTGCAATTCTAGTGGCATTTTTGAGCCATAATCTAGCGGTTTTATGCTGTTTTGGAGCCAATTATTAACCAATTTCACTGGAATATACTTTATCACACATTATTCCTCTATATTTCATGCGAAGTAGGCGACACTTTGATCAAAACTAACGGAGTACTAAGGAAAACAAACACCCCCACACAAACACCCCAACACCCACACCCCATTTCCAGATTTATAGTAAGATACACAAAGTAAATACAATATACAGGCTGTAACAAAAAAAAGTTATACAGTTTTGAAAAAAATATTAAAAATATCTCCTGTAGAATTTCTGTTTCGACAAGGGGAATTTTCTTAGCTTTCGAATAAGCTTTGTTTCATGACAATCGATGGTCGGTAAGCAGATATATGATCAATTGTCTAAAGTAGTCATGAAATCACCTGGGCCACTTTGGTTTAATCAATGGTAAAATCACTGGGATGAATATGAATGGAATCGAACCAGGAACATAGCAGTAGAGCGCCCTTGTTAGACAACAATGGTTCGTTTCAAGTGGTTAAAAGTATTACAAAGAAGGTTAGGTCTTTACAAATATTATTTATTTATTTATTTTATGAATTTATTTATTCAAATGAAATAAAACTATTTGAAAAAAGAATTATATTGTTCTCCCTAATGTTCCTTGCATGATACCCTAACCATTTAATTTATACAAGCAAGATTGTATGATATTATTGTGAAAGTGGCCCAACCCGATTTCAACACGACTTAGTAGATTGGTCATAACTTTTAAACGCAAGTAGTTAAAAAGACCAAATAAAATGATTCTGGTAGCCAAAACGGAACTTAACACAGAGTGTAAGAGATTTTGACATTGCATGATTTTAACATTGAATTAAAAATAAAATTGCGATTGTATAACTTTTTTTGTTACAGTCTGTAGTAGGGAATACTTTAGAGAAAATAAAAATAAATATGTTGACAATTCCCAAATTCTATTTTTACGTGATTCAAAATAGTGTGCGTGTTTTGGTATATACAAACACCATTAGAACACATTTTTTCTAAGATTGTAGCGTTGATCTCCCTGATTCAATTGAAGGATATTGTTATGGTTCGTTCTACCATATGATTGCATGGAGTAGTGCGCACGGCATCTTTATTTAACCTTTGACCTGGGACTCCTATAGGTGTTCCAACAATAATATTACATCCCACCGCTGCCACCATGTTATAGTTCGTTCTACTATGATTGCGTGGAGTTGTGCGCACGGCACCTTTATTTAACCTATGGCCCGGGACTCCTATAGGGTGTCCCAACAATAACATTACAGATATCTTTATACGAAAAGGGTACAAAAGCTTAGAAAATGTCTTGTCTTTTCATGTTTTAAATATATTTGGTCCCAGCAATTAAAATGGGGTAAGGGGTGTTTCTACATTATATTATCTAAACAAGGTCATAGTTTCTAATTTCATTATCTTGAGACATCTCCGAGCCCTTTAGGTTTGAAATTCGGTTCCGTGTTTCGAATGATAAAATACCGTAAAACGGGGTGAATAGGGACATGGGGGTGAATAGGGACAAAAATGGGAAAGTTTTTGAAATGTCAATTTTTTGTATTTGATGTATGCTATTTATTTTATTTTTTCCAAATGTTTAAAGAGCAATATAATAGTGTTCAGGAAATGGTTCAGTTGATGTGAAAGAACAAATGCGGAGCCCAGGGTATCGAAAATAGAGGTGTCCGAAAAAAACACTAACAAAATGATGTGGTCAAAACTTTCCTGCTCCTAACTGCATAATTTGAGCAAATGAGCTGGAAATGCACCAGGACCTAGCTTTTAAGGTTCTTCAACATACTCTTTGACATTGGTAAGAAATTTTGAAAGGATTCCACATTTTAAGTTTTTTTTGCATTTTGAAAGAGCAGTTTAAAGGCTTATTATGTGGACATAATATCATCTCAAAAGGTTGACTCGTTTGGGTACAAGAAAACAATTATGGTCTGGATAAGTGTATATGTCCCTATTGACCCAGTTCTATGAACGCTTGATTGAAAGCTTCAATTTTGAGCTGTTATTTTGCCATTGTTGACCAGAAATGTTCATATTTCTTGTTAAAACTGATACTATGACTTTAATATGTCATAAACCAACTCCAAAAGTGTGCCAGATATAATACTTCAATTCATGCTAATATTCCAAGAGATGAGGGTGCTATTTTGTTCACTAGTATTTTTCACATTTAATGACACATAATATTTATCTCCATATTTGTAGAATAGATGAACATTTGATACTGAATTGTTACATATCAATTAGAATATAAAACTCAATTCAAAGAATAACATAATGTTATGATCTTCAAGCACCTAAATAACTCTTTACTTAAATCAGTCAAGTATTTGTTTCCTTGTTAACTGACACGTCTAAGAAATATTGTTAAAAATAATTTTAAATAGTTATAATGGTAAAAACTAATTAAAAGTGATTGTTTTGGTTTTTCAAAACTCGCTCATTATCCATATTCACCCATATGTAGAATAAAACAGGTAAAAACTCTTCAAATCTAGTGATTTCCCTACCAAGAATAATGCTGTCCCTATTGACCCCGACGTTGGGGTGAATAGGGACACCGACCTTTGTGAGAAAAAAATATATACCCATCACATATTTTTAATTATTTATAGTGGCAGTTCGAAGACATTATAGGTGGACATAATATGTGCTAAAAAGTTTGGCTCATGAGGCTACATTGAAAAATCTACAATCTAGAGAGTGCTGAAACTGTCCCTATTCACCCCGTTGTACGGTAATTGATTTATTCAATAGGCCATACCTCGGTTATTCTAAAGCGAATGATATTTGTTTGTAAATTGCTTAATCCGTTCATCGATTGATTAATTTTGGGGTGCTTTTAGGGTACGTATTTTTTGCGACACCCTGTATGTTGTTCTAAATACACGTATTATATAAATTGTGATATGTGGCTGATGTTAACATACATACAATGCTTATAATTTGTGAATTAAATATTAAATTCTGTAGGCGAAAGGGGGGGGGGTGAGGGGGGGTTGGACGGACTGCACAGAATATAGGCTATTGCGGGCGTGTGTATGTTTAATTTTTGTTTATTGTATTTGATTTGTTTTTGTTAATTTTCAAAATTAATTTAAAAAAAGAAGAAAAGTGTACACAAAACGTCTGCACATTTTCAAAGAGAAAAAACACTCAAATGTGAAAAAAAATATCGGTCGGTCCCAGAACGTGGCCTTAACTTAGTCTAATAATATATTTGTATTATCTTTATTGCAAATCACAGGTGTCTTTCAATGTTTATACCGGAAGTGTAGCTCCATTTAAAATGTACGTTCATATTTACGACAATGGCTGTAAAGAAACAATACAATCGTGCTGTTGGCCTCTACCTACAAACGAGAACTTCTACAGGTCCACGGTGCCTAATATTCCCAACAGAGATGTGTGGTACGCGTATGAAATTCAAATTTTGGAGCAGATCCCAATCATGGATGCGGATATTGCGGATGGTGTCCTGCCACCAAACTTTGACGTTGTCTCACACACCAGGTCACAAACCACAGCTTGGACTGAAACAGCAAGACGTCCTCTACCTACTGGTACAGACGAATGTCGAGATATATTGAATTTTTCCAATCCACAACTTGTTTTGAGTACCGAGGAAAGGGTGGAAGGGTTGGTATTTTATCTCGAAAACATATTTGCCGGTTATCACTATGAAGACGTACTGAGAAAGAAATCGGACGACATCGAACGCCTTATAAAGCACGGTACAAATTTGGACATTCTACGGTCCTCAACAAGATTTCACGATTGGCTCCTAACAAAATTCCCCCTATATGGATCAGATGAATCGCTAAAAGAAAAGTTAGTTTTACTTTCCTGCCTGTATGGCTACATTAGTGAAAGCACTGTGAGCTTGAACCATTATGTAATCGAAAACGTTTTCAAATCCCTTAAGGAAACGAATACAAAATGTTTGACAGAATGGGCTTTGGATGGAATCAAAGTAACCTGTCATCTTTTACTACGCGAAGACGGCAAATACCATTGGTTATATTTTGCCACCCGTTTCCACAATATCTTTGCACTCGAAGAAATTCTGGACTTTAGCAAAAGTTTGAATATTACGCCGGGGAAGGTTACAGATTGTAGTTTGTCTCGGAAGACTGTTGAAGATATTCTGCTACCTGAAATAGAAAGCATCTATTCTCCAGAGTCATATGAACTTATCTTTGAAGCGATTATCAAAGAGTTTGGTCTGAGTGAACAAGATAAAACTGATCTGTCAATAGTAAGCGCGTATGGGATACAAAATGTTTTGTCGGGTTCAAGTACGTCTATGTTACAGACTCCAGTGTGTACACCAGTACTACAAGAGGACCATGTGAGTATTATTCTGATTGTTTTTCTCTCATGACCTCTTAATATCGTACAGTAGAGCTCCAATAACTTATAATGCAATTATCCAGTGATGAACTATTCAATAGCTTTAAAACACTTTCCACGCGGCAGGCGTCTGCAGACGACATTTCAAAAGTTTACAAAACTTTTCAAAAAAGTGTAAACTATTGAATTTTATTACCATATTTGGAATAAGCATGAAAAATGCATTGAAATAAGTACAAACACAGTGGCGTAGCTAGGTTATTCATATTGGGGGGGGGGGGGGGGGGGGGCGAGAAATAAAAATGAACCGACAAGATTGTTATGAGTCAAGATATGCGCGTTAACATTTTCGACTTTACACCTATTTTTTGCACGATTAAGATATATTTTGGCTCTAAACAAGCTTGTTCCAACGAATATTGCATTTTTGGGTAACATATTTTTGGGTAACATTTTTCAACTGTGTACTTTTGACCATCATAATTCCATGATTCCTCTGGTCAAATGAACCGACAGTGCCAATCTCAACCGACGACACGACGTCAATATTGGGGGGGGGGGGGGGGGGGGGGGGCGATCGCCCCCCTCGCCCCCTCTGGCTACGCCACTGTACAAACATGCCTAGTATTGGTTCAGTAATCCTCGAGATAGATTTTGAAAGTTGGGAAAGGTTTCTGAAAAATATGTTTTGTATGGTACAACTAATAGTCGAGTGGAAAGTGTGAAGTTTTTTTAAAATCTTTTATTGTTTATCACTATCATAATTTTCACATTTCACATAGTTTCATCATGTTTACATTACATTATCGATACATGTATAATACATTTTCCTATGTTTTTCAGCATGTTTACATTGCATATCATACACATGTTTAGCACATTTTCATATACTTTTCAGCATTTTTACATTTTTATATGCTTTTCGGCATGTTTACATTCATGTTCACATCACTTTCACATTTCATGTTTACATTTCATATCAAATACATGTACACATCCACATATGCTTTTTCATCGTGTTTTCATTGCATATCATTACATAACACATTTTCATATGCTTTTCAGCATGTTTACACATTTTCATATGCTTTTCAGCATGTTTACATTTCAGTGTGAAAGTGTGAAGTTCATACTCCAGTGATACTCCCGTCGTTGCGCATAGGCCAACATTGGCGTATAAAAGTTACCGTTGCTACGCAGTTACATTGCTTCAACTCGCGCACCGATCGACGTTGGCCGTTGTAACGACGGGAGTATGAACGGGCCTATATTTAATGAGCAATGCGATTCATAATTTGAAACTTGAGTTCATGAGTTGTCAATTGCTGGAAAACTTGAGTTCATGAGTTGTAAATAAACTCCGATGGAATATAATTAAAAAACGCGGCGCCACAGGCGTTAGTGAAACTCGGCACCTGATAGGTGGTACGCATACTTTCTTGCCGACTAAAAACGCGCCAATGGGCACAAATCTGTAATGTATTAAGAAAACCACATTATAAACATGTTTAATTACTCACATAGCCCTCCAATGCGTTATACCAATTTATTAATATATGGTTATGCCATACAGGGTGAGTCAAAATAAGTGTACTCGAAGTAAAATAATTATTACAAATATTTGTTATCAGAATAAGAAGGCAACCGATATACATGTTATGGTCCCACACTACCAAATCAGTTCCCCAATAGTTTAGACCAGATATAAAACCCATGTAAAGGTGTGATGTCCCCTGCACGTATAATAATTGGTACTAGCGGGCATCCGCGCTTTGCGCGGACCCGCTAGACGATTTCACGGGGAGGTAAGTAAACAAAGCGTAAGAAAATTTGATACAATATCAAGAACATGTCCTACATGTATACATAATCCAGACGGGTCTAAATAATCCGAATATCGCAGGTGCTTTTGATAATCCTGGTATACATGTGCCTTAAAGTAGGTAGGCCTACCTTTGTCTTTCCAGATACATATGGAGGCCTCCCATGTGACCTGAAATGCAGGTACCCGTTGTCCCATTATATCCAGAGACCCCACAGGCCTAAGCCCTACCCCTAATCCAGTTACCACAGGTGCCGATAGCGGGCAGTAATTATCTATAAGTCATACTACCACAATAGGCAGAGGTGAGTTATATCAAAGCGTTATAAATGTTTATATAAATATCAAGAGTATGTCCTTATTCAGGTACCCAGGGCAGGTACCTAAAGTGCCCTTGATATAATGTAAGTGACATGGTACCCTTAATACACCATGCGCCTAGGCCCAATGTGCTCTCAAATAATACAGATAGGCCTACCTAGTGTTCCTAATCCAAGTACTCCATGTGTTCTTAATACACCGGTTGCCCATAGGCCTAAGCCCTACCCCTCACAGATGGCCTTAATAACTCAGGTACCGCATTTGCCGGCATTATATTCGTACCAATGTACCCGTATTATATCCAGTTTATAATGGAAAGCGCAGGTATAGGTGCCGAAGCTATAATAGCGGGTGGTTAGTCACATCAAAACGTATAAAGATGAGGGTATTGTAAAACAGCAAGAGTATGTCGTTGATACTCCATGTATCCTAGGTGCCCTTAATACTGACATTGGTACCACAGTGCCCTTAATAATCCATATATACCATGTGCCCTTAATAAATCCATGTATGCCATGCATGTATAACACATGGTGCCCTTGATTATTCAGGTACCACCCCATGTACTTTAATAATCAAGATTGTTTGTATTAGTGATCCAATATAGGACCTCCATGGACAACAGTTTCCATGGACTATGTGGTTTATCTTGAATCGAATATTAAGGGCACGTGATAACTGTGTATGCGGCTATTATGGCCTACGTGGATTAATAAGGACAGGAATACTTAAAATATTCAGAGTATCTGGATTGCCTTAATATCCCCTCCCCCTGTTACCCCCTGTCAGCTCATGTCCCTACCCATTTTGTACCCCAAATAATACATAAGTTGTATTTTAATGTCAAAACTGAAAGTAACTTAAAATTAGCTTTAAAATGTCTCCCCGATTCTTTTATTGCCCCGCCACCCCGTTTTCCTCCTTTAAAATGTTGATATGAGTCGAGTGCCATCCGGGTTTTGTTTGGCCTATTTACTTAAATACATTATTCCTCCATTATAGGCATGTAGGGCTTAAACGTATGTAGTCCCTTTGTCATGTTTGTTGTGTTCTAAATAAGGCCTTCCGAGATACTACCTAATACACCCTTAAAATCCAGTTATCACAGGTGGCAAACCTGCGCATAGTATATCCAGGCAATGTGAGACTATCTGCGTTTTATAGTGAACCCGTAATCCAGATACCACTGGTGCCCTTACTAATCCAGACACTCTATAATAATCATGATAATAATTAATATACTACACGTTCCGTTTATCCAGATGCCCATGTGCCCTTATATCCAGATTATCAAGTAAGGGAGGTGCGGGGAGGAGGAGGTGGCTTTAGGGTATGATGGGGCAATACCGCACGTTCCGTTTATCCAGATACCCATGTGGCCTTAGTTAGGCTGCCTTACTATATCCATATTATCAAGTAAGGGAAGTGCGGGGGAAGGGGGCTTAGACCTTAGGGTATGATGTGACAATCCCGTAATTTACGTGCTATATAAGCCGCACGGCGAATAAGCCGTAGCACCTCAAATTAAGATTCAGACCTCATCGCCAGTATACAGTAAGCCGCACCGCTGTATAATAAGTCGCACAAAGAAAATGAAAGTGGTGTGTGTAGGGGAAGGGGTGTGTGTGGGGGTGGGGGTCGAACATGACCAGCCATTGGGGTTACAACTGCATGAGTGACTCCATCAAATGTATTTTCCTTCAGCCACTGCAGTCACTTTAAATATGTTATCCTGGATACGGTTTGCGCCTTGCTCCCAGTTTCTTTATTAAAATAAAGGTCTTGGCTTTATGATTAATGTTTTGTTTGTGTCTTGCTCTCGTTACATTTTATTGTACTGTACGGTATGCACCGCGGAGCAACCGTACGGACTGCCTGCTTTCACTGCATGCCCCGTTTACAATGTACAGTTTGCGCCACAAACGCGTACACACTTTGTCTGCGTCATTACGTGTGCGCCGAATCGCGTGCGCCATATTAAACGCGGTCGCGCAGCAACAACAACGGTTGGTATAGTACCGCCAGTTTCTTTATCGTTAGCAAACTCCGCGTTCATCTATGTTATTAATGTGAAAGTGTTACTTTAAGATCTGCGTAAAAGTTTTTGTTTACATTTAGAAAATGTCGTAAAATATTTTAATTGTTGGACGTATAGTCCCGTATAAATGCTTGTTACTGTGCGTTCTTTAAGAATAACAAACAGCCGCATATACAAAAATGTAGCTATATCCCTGAAGAAAATCTTTTGGGTGAAGACCATATGTCATCACTCATTCCGAAAACCACAATTTGTGTCCGAACAGTAGCTACCCGAGTAGCATTTTTACATGTGATCCTTTCTGCGCATGTCTGAAAACGGGAAAAAACGGGCATTGAACTATCTAATTAGCTCGTGTATTAGAGGCGCAATTACCACGCTTTTTCAGTTGAAGAGGGACGCGAGTGTAAAATTATATTGAACTATCTAATAAAAGCAATGTTCCGAAAATTAGTATATAGATATGGGACGCGACCTATACGCTTTACTCCGTCAAGGTATCAAATGTTTGTTACGGTAAATAACATCGCGGGCGGGATAGTGTGTTGGGGGGGGGGGGGGGGTGGGGGGTGTCTAAACCGAGTAAAAACGCACCAGAATCCAAAATTTCGGACATTTCATTTACGTGAGTAGGCCTATATAGCGTCTTGTACATACTGTACCTACCGAACCGGTTATACGAATTAAGTGAAATTTCACAATTCCATTTCTAATTATCTGTTCTTTAATGTAATATATATAAGATTTCTGAACATTGAATGAAGAAGGCCTCTTTAAGGTGCACACCACTATTGCGATCAATGCGCGACCTCATTACGATCGCCATCACGCAGCTTGTCCCTAAATAACGGAAAGATTTGTTCATATTGACATTATTTGCCATTAAAAGTGATTGAATTTGGTCTCTATTTGTTCCTTGAATTGTAGCCGATATATTTTGAACAAATCGAACGTTTTATTTAAACAATATTGGCGGATGGATACACATTGAAGTTGACCCTGTTACACAATTTAGTATCACATTTCTGCATTAACCCCCTCCCAAACAACATTACATCACTACACACAACCCCAACCCATCACCGCCCCGCCCCGCTCCGTGGCTTTTCCTAACCCCAAGGCCTATTATACCTTATTCATTGCTTCATGAATAATCGCGATAGCTGCGTACCAAGTGCGATCAATAAAATTAATCGTTAGATGAGAACGCGGCCGAGCGCAGGTTACTAATAATTGCCCGAAAGTACTGCGCCAAATTATTCGATTGTTTTGCTCAATGACCGACCAATCAAATTAACGCCTCACGCCCTTAAACTGAATATTCAATGAGTTATGAGGAAACACGAATAAAGCTTTTTCTGATTGGTTGAAGGATAAAAATGTTAATGAGAAGATGACCCGACTTGGACTGTTTCAATAACTAAGAAGGGGTGGACAAAATAAATACAAAACTAATTTATTAGCAAGATTATATCGGTACAAATCAACGATTTGGATAAATATGCATCTTTTTCAGTAATGAATGAGAACAATGACTGCTAACAACTGTTTTCGTGAATTTGTTTTGAAATCCTCGGTTGTTGTTCTGGTCATTCGGAATTGTCCCGAAGGGGCGCAGCACAATTGCTCAGACCAGAACAAAAACCTCTGATTTTAAAACAAATTCACAAAAACAGTTGTTACGCAGTCATTATTCTCTAAACCAACTCCCGTAGCGCAGCGTATTTCTCGAATTTCTAGACACATTCTGAAAAGGCCCTGGATTTTCCGCTTTTGCTCATATCTTGGTCAATTCTGTACGGTTTTCAGCCATTTATAGCTTATAACACTCGCATTATAATAAAATGTAATCAGTACAAAGTTCACGGCGTTTAGTTGAAAACTGAGAGAGCCTTTTATGGATACATACATACATACATACATCTAACATTACGCAAATTATAGTATGACTAGCGGGACGCCCGTTCATCGAACGGGCTCCCGCTAGTAAGTAGCGCCTACCAGATAGACACCTACAAAATAAAATAACACATAAGTAGCTATAATAAGTAGCTATAATAAAGGTTACATTTATCACGAAATTGGTTAAAATATATGCATAGGCCTATTGCCATAAGCCTGTTGTTGTGTTGAATTGATGACGGTTTTCCTTCATTCGCATTTTTGTACCATTTTTGTTTTGCAATGTTTTGTCGATGCGCCTGGAGCAACAGTTCTGTTGAATGTTGGCGCATTATAAGCTGCCATTATTATTATTATTATTATTTCCTTATTACCACATATCACATACATACACACAGAAAACACTATGTAAAAAATTATGTAAATATAGAACTCCATAATTATTATGTAAGAGTTTACATAAAACATGTAATATATACCCAAGCTTGTGTAAATTCCTATGCAAAAGCTTAACACAACTGTTTACATAGTATTATGGAGTTCTATTTTTACACAGATTATGTATTTTTTACATAATTTGTGTAATTTTTTTACATAGTGTTTTCTGTGTGTATGATTAAATATAATGCAGGCCTATAATAGTATTCTGACCAGAAATCAAATTATTTCCATCATCACCCCATAGCTATATCCCCCATGGTTAATACTATTTTAAGAAACCACACTATTGTATTTCACCTCACGACCCCACCCCATATCGCAATTTAGTATCACATTTCTTCATTAACCCCCTGCCTACCAACCCACGTTACGTCATTATACACAACCCCCACCCGTCTGCGACCCCGCCGCCCGCTCGCCCCGTGGCATATCCCAAGGCCTAAACCTTATCTCCCGTACCCCACCCGTAACCGCCCCGCCCCTTGGCTTATCTCAACCCCAAGGCCTAAACCTTAACCATCTCCTGTAGCGCAGCGTATTTCTCCGATATTTGCCCGCCCGCGTGTGTAGGGGTACGTGGGTATAGTGCGTGTAGTGCGTGTGCGCGTTAGTTTTGCAGGCGCACTACGACGCGTTATGTGTTACGCGCCGAATGCATGGTTGCAGTACGCATATAGAGATAGACAAACCCGGCCCGTGAAAATAGTCTGAAAAAGCCCTGGATTTTACGCTTTTGCTCATATATCTTAGTCAATTCTGTACGGTTTTCAGCCAATTATAGCTTAAAACACATGGTATGGGATGCATGAGTGATTTTATTGAGGGGATAATGTGATCAATACAAAGTATGAACCTTTGTCTTTCAAACAATACAGTTTTGGATTTTTAAGTGTGAACTATGACGTCATAGCATTGTCTCAAAGTAAGTGCACTTGGGACACTGCTAAATCAGTTATTTGGCGGGAAATTTGAATTGTTTTTATGAAACACGTGGTAAGAAGATTGCATAACATGATATTAGAAGCAGGTAAATCCCGATTTTTTTCGCATAAATATGATACAAAAGACAATAACTTTAATCCCTGTGTAATTTGGAATGTGTAGTATAAATGGAAAAAGTAAGGAGAAGCAATTGAATAAAAGGTATACAAATATCAGTATTTCAAATAGCTAATTAGCTAAAATGCCCGGTCAGTGAATCACTAATATTGCGGAAAATCAAAAATTTAGGAAAAATTCAAGCAATTAACCAGTTTGGAAGATTCCAAATGATAGTTAACTAATTATCTGAACTTATTCGCATGAAACCTGCAGAAAAAATGCGCATGCGCAGACGGCAGATAATTTTGAAACGGGCCCAAAATTGCTAAATCATGAAATTTACCAGATAAAAGCTTACTGTGTCTTCAAATTCTAATCAGAAATAATGAAAAATGCTTAAATCAATGTGTAAAAATATTGTGATAGTCAAAATTAAGATATTATGAATGTATCAATCAAAGACGGCTGCCACAACCTCTCTTATTACTGTTATCTTTAGAGCTACTAGATATGTATTGTGTAAGTAATCGTCATATAATTTCAATGGTTTGAGGAAATTTTATGAACAGCTCCTTTTGAAATCCCCACTATTTATTGCTTTACATCCCACAACAATTTATTAAATTATAATTCCTCCATTGTTCTTTATCCTTTGTTGTTTTCTAAGGTATATTATTGCGGATTTTGCTTAATAAAAGCGTATTTGCGATGGTCCCTTTTTGTACGTATTAAGGTATTCAGATCTAAAAAAGAGTGTCAAACAGAGATACGTGTGTATTCTAACTATGTGCCAAGTGGTATCTGTTTTTATGCTTGCATTGCCGAGATATACGCAAATGTATCAATCAACCCATATTCAACATATCCAGCCAAAAAGCCAGATTTCAGTCAGTGTCTGAAACCTATTGTGTTTATGTTAATGACGTTACATAACCAAAGGTATCTAACAATCCAAAAGTGTATGGTTTGAAAGACAAAGGTTCATATTTTGTATTGATCACATTATCTCCTCAATAGAATCACTCATGCATCCCATACCATGATCACTTTCATTATGTATTGACTGCCCCTCGTACATACAACATTGCGCAAATTATAGTATGATTCTATCTTTGATTTTTTAGTTGTGCATTTAGATTTAATATTAAAAGGCAATCCAATTAGAAAAACAAACAAACATAGCCAAAAGATAATCATGAAGTTTTAATTATTCGTTGTCATTTTTTAACAGACAAATGAATTTTTGTTTCATCAACCATCACCTGTGTCAAATGAAGCGCCATCGGCATCAGCAAAGGTAATTATGTAAACATTATGATGATAAATACCGCAAAGATCGACATTAGCAAGGTCTGAACTTTGAATTTGATCATCAAACAATAACGTGATTGATATGGACTTACACATTTAGAATTTAGTTTGTTACATTTTGATATCGTACAAGATTTTCAACGATTTTTGAAAAATCATGCATTTCCAAATGTGACAATTTTCAAGCTTAACGCACTCGCGACTGTATGCGTGCCAATAATGCTAATCCCACATACAGTTATAGTAAACCGATTGATACTCCTTCCCGTGACGGCACGTGTTGCGACGCAATGTGTAACAAAACCACGTAGTGCAACAAAATTAGTAACATTTACGCGTTAATTTGTATTGAGGGCATCATTTTGAAATTTGAGGCATTTAATTTGTTCACCAATATATCAATTACGATATAATAAGACGATCAGAATAAAAGGAAAAAAAGTGTACTTTATGTCCCAGTTATTGATACACCAGTATCTTTTAAGTATCGTTAAATACTGGAACATAACAGTTGCCAGTATCGCTCGATAATGGTACGAATTTACTGTTCCAGTATTGGTCGATACTGGAACACCAAATTGTGTTCCAGTATATCACGATCCTAATCTTTTTTATATTCCAGTATCGGCCGATACTGCAGCATTGTATAGAGTTATAAGCATTTGTATTGCCCCGTAAGTTACATATATGACCCCTGTATACAAACATCTCAATTTGAGTTTGTGTATGGATATTCTCTCTTTCAGCAAAAAGTGATGGTATCATTCCGGGTACTTGTCCGTGAACGCGATCAAACGGTTCAAACTGTGACCTTAGTACTTCTGCGGAGCAAGCATATGACTCGATTTTTACCAATGCCTAATATAAAACCCGTTCATCTGTCACACTCGGCGATTAAGAGATCTCAGAAGCAATGGTGGCTCGCTGAAATAAACTTAGAGCTTACTAAAGATGAATCTTATACATATTTCTACTCAACTACTACAAAGATAAACGAAGAGATAAAGGAAAAAGAAGAAAGGCGTGTGGACTTTACTCGGAATAATAACGACGTATTTATGTATACAGACAAAGCGGCAGCTAAGCGAGACGAACTTACCGCTGAGGGCCTACTTCTATACGTGGACATCCTTAATTCATGCATTACAAATCAGAATTTCCAGGCGGTATTACTGGATTTAGTCACAGGTGGGTTTCCAATGCAATCGACAGACCCTCATGCTTTCATTGGTTGGTTTCAGCGAAGTCTTGCTGCATGGAATCAATCTCAAGTTATTTGCATGACGCTATTGTTGGGCAAACTAATCGATTCAGGTCTTCACGTACCGGCTATTGGAAACAATGACAACCAGTACATCGCGGGGACCATAAGGCGACATTGTCAACCAAAGCAGATCCCAGATGACATGATCATGTGTCTGCGCTCAGCGGGTGTCTGGTTGATAAAAGGAATCGATCGGGGGAACTGGCTTCACCTATGGTGGTACTTCTTGAACTTTATGACATCGGAAACTCTTGTTAGTTATCACAAAACGGTACAAAGACCTATGTTTAAAAGTTTAGATAAGTATTCAGAATCTCTACTCACAATGATCCTGGACAGGGAACTCAAGAATGGATCAGAATCACTTTTGAAGTGTGTCTCTCTGGTAGGTGAGATCATCGAGACGGTATCAAGTATATCATCATTCAAATGTATCATAGGAGTGGTTTCAAAGGACAGCTACAAATCACTTATTGACGACCGCACGGTCTCTCATACGATTGTGAATAAGCTTAAACAATTACTCAAGGAGAAGCCTTTGAAATTCAAACGGTTGGTAGAAACATGGAAACATTTTTTAGATATCAACGTGGCAGCGTTGGATGAGGTAATCAGAACTCAAGTTCTGCAACGAATATGCGATGACAAATGGGCCTCACTGGGTGACATCGAAAATCTTATACTAACCAGAGATTTGTACAGAACATCGAACGACTTGAAAAGGGTATCGGCAAAAATGTTCAAAGAGGATAACATCGATGTGCTCGATGTTTTCATCAAAGTTTTAGCACGTGACGATATTTTGCAACTTATCGATGACTATGAGCTGAGAAAGATTGTGAGCAACGGGATCGAATTTGCGACGTACTTTTTACAAAAGAAGAAGACGAAGGCCTACGGCACTATTTACACAATCTTAGCAATGGTTGAGCCAAGAAATGACCCACTAGTCAAGTACGTAGATGATAAAGTGTACGATTCAATGAAACACGCAGAAATAGGCGACATGCTCAAATCTATATCAAAGGGAACTGGAACTGGAACCACTCCAACAGAGTGCGAAATCCGTGTAATGAACAGGATGACTGAACACATCAAGAAAAGATTGCGAGAAACTAAAAGGATTGGATCACAAGTAAAACATTTGAAAATGCTTCAAGAAAGGGATCAATTGAAAGTTCATTCGAAGCATATTTTGGAGATAGTAATGTGCATGATGGGCATTCAGAAGCCATCATTGAATGCAAAGGAACTGCATGATCCTGGTGTTTTACTATCAGAGTTCGAGTCAGCGATATTGGGGATTTTGAAGAACGCCGAGTTCTGGTTGATGATATTAAAAGTGAGCGGCAATTACAAAAATAAAATTCTCCAAAGTGATGTCATTGATAACCTGCGTTGCCTGTGCATGCACCTAGTGAAGCAGGTTTCCAAGAAATGTGTAACCCTTGGTTTTTTGTCCAGTTTGGAGACTCATGACAAGAGTATCGCAGAGTTAATGGACGTACTAAAGATAGCACAGACTACCCCAACGTGGAAGGAGCAAATGGTCGAGTTGAAGCAATGTGAACAACAATTCAGAAGGAATCTTGAACAATTAGAACAGTTCTCAGGGGTATTAGTTGGAAACTTGAAGTTAGTCGTGGACATACAAGACCGATCCACTCTAGAGAAGGAAATCAATGTCAGAAGAGACCCAGGCAAGCAACTGAAGACAGTTATCTACGATACTACCCCCAGTGAGTATTGGGGGCTATTGGCTACCGTGCTTTCGGTTATTTCCCATACACAGCCAATATGCTCACTTTTTATTTCGAAGATTTTCCTGAACGTATGCCGATCTCTGTTTGAAGGCAGTTGTCCAAAGTATCCACTAGTGGCGGGAAGTTTTCAAGATATTCCGGATATCGATTCGTCTAACGATAACTTACAAATTCGGTTGCCTTCAACAAAATCTTCCATAACTTTCACACAACTGGCGACTTACGTGTCCAACAGCTGTTTGCCAGTTTTCCGCAAACATTCCTTAGTATTTCTTCAAGGTGATCTGGATGTACCATTGCATGTTGTTGACAATCTTATGGCTGGAATAACTACAGAAGATATAATTCAGGAACTGCTCAGAGTGGAAACATTCTTTTCAGGTGGCAAGACCCAAGTCGTTATCCCAGAACGTTTTCGAAGTGCCATTATTGAGTTTGTGAAACTTCCAGATCTCAAAGAGAAGTCTTGTATGCTATCTGCCATGTGTGTAGCTTTTGGTGTATCCAAAGACGACGACTTATACGAAGCCTCTGTGACCACTCGCCAGAGTATTTCACGTCAGGAGGAAGCTTTGAAAAGTGCAACGTTGTCATCGATCAATGAAGCACTCCAAGCAATAGGAAGGGTAGATAAGAAACTGGAAGAAATGGACTGGCACGTTGTGAATGAACTTGGTAAAAGTAAAGAACTTATTATATTTTTACGTCCATTGGTGAATGAAAACATTGGGTATCTCGTCGACTCTATAGATCAACGATCAGAGCAGTATGTGAATGTAGCTATTATATCGGATTTATTAGCTGTTCGACGATATCTTGATCCATTCATACGATCAGAGAGTATCAATGGTCATGTACTGTTGGAAACAATCTTAGCAAATACAGATGAGGCAGTTAAAGAAAAAGTCCATGTAAAATTAAGTAATTGTGTACACAATTTCTACAGTATTGCGCATTTTTATAAGAACATCGCCAACCGCGCGGAGACTACAAAAGAAATCATATTAGAAGCACTGAGACGTGGTCAGTACAAGTTTTATATTGACGACAAATCTACACAATGTCTGGTTTCATTATCCTATTCATGTAAGAAAGAGGATGAGGAGGAAGCAAACAAAACAATACAAAATAAGACTGCATTGGCAACCTATAGATTGGATGCCTTAAATGACCTAAGAAGTCGGGCGTCGTTCCTTGTCAACAAACAAACTCCAGGTGTTCGAGTCTTGAATCTTCAAAAGGAACCCACTTCAGAACAACTACAAGAATTCATAGACGCAGTTACAGTCGTGAATAGAATAATTGACGTTCGAAATTTGCTACTGGATAATCCATGGTTTATCGATGACTATTGTGACATGGAAATACATAGCCTTCAAGACCTGGAAGATATCCGTAAAAGGTTGCAACTTTCCTATGACACCTGGGTGAGAAAATTGTCAGAAGCAAGAAGGAGCTGCTTTTATTTGACATTCTTCCAATCAAAACAATTGAAACTCTTGGATGACTTTTTCAATGGTAATTGTGAAGTGACAGAAGATCTGAACTTACTCTTTCGATTCGTACATTCGGATATGCTAGTCCATAAAAACCTCTGCCGTGACACACCAATACCAGAAGACGCGTCACTCGACTTACGTCTGAGTCAGCTTGGCATCACTCTGGAGCAAAGTTTTTGTAATCTGACGTCTGTACATAAGAGACGTAAAATATGCGCATCGAAGCTTTGCAGTGCTAAACTAGAGACACCGTTGAGACCCGGCTCCGTATACGTTGCGGAGCTAGATAAAGAAAGTACACGCTCCATTCCTGTCCTACTGAGTTTATACCAAGACACGTGTGATGCTCTGCCCGAACCGAATGAAGTCATTTTCTGTCACGACGAGACATCTTGGGAAGAAATAGATCTGTTGTTACAACGATGCACATGGGCAGCAGAAGCAGACAACTCTCATACGAAGCACCTGTACACGATAGTCAATGTTGAATCGCTCCAGACTGATGTACAGTTTCAACTTGTCCCTGCAATCAAACATCTACAAGATGGCAAAGACAAACAATTCATGCTAGCACTTATTTGTCGTGGAGGGCGCTACCACCATGTGATTGATCAGTTTTCTCCCGCCAATATACATCGGGTTAGTGGCCTGAGTGACAATGACATGAAAGCATGCTTCCAACTAGGATGGCCGAACGTTGAAGTGGTAACATCTTCCCAACCAGGTCTTGGTAAGAGTGAATACATTGCAGATGTGGCTTCCGAACACGACTGCAGCGTTATTTGGCTTCATGCG
This sequence comes from Ophiura sarsii, assembly GCA_035610835.1. Lineage (NCBI taxonomy): Eukaryota > Metazoa > Echinodermata > Ophiuroidea > Amphilepidida > Ophiuridae > Ophiura > Ophiura sarsii. The sequence continues at coordinate 49,799,630 of CM069448.1, forward strand.
AGTGGACCTGTAACTAAACTAGAACTCATTAAGCAATTGAAGTTGCATTTGAAATCAAGTCAACACATTCTCCATATTGACGTTGCAGCCATGTCAAATCCAAGTGTATTTGATTCATTTGTATTTGAAGTCGTAGTCATGGGCATGTCATCTTCACAGACAGATATATGTACAGTACCTACACTGCGAATCTTGATTGAAGTAGCAAATACTCAATTAGACAAACTTATCAATTCACTCACGACATGTTGTGCATTCAAGAGCAAACATCTTACATGGCCTGCTAGATTTTCATCGTTCACAGTTAGTAAGGAAATCAGCAGTCCTGTACAAGTAGTCTGTCGTTACTTAAAAGCGTTGGAGGATGGAACTATGAATGAAGATATGCCGATGGTAGGAGATGACAAAGTTACTCCATTACACGTTGAAGAATGTCAGCAACTTATGGTTGCTATGGATAAGTATGTCACGTTGGGGGACGAAATGTCGTTTGCAGTAGTGCATAGTTTTTTTGGGATATGTGCGATGGCATTAAGAAGTATGACAACCTCCCCATATTACTCGACGTCAAATCTAGAGAGGATGGTTATTGATGGGTATGATACCGTGCGAGTGGACCTCGTGAAGACAATCTTGGAATCATCAGCGGAATTCTCGGCCCGGTCATTGACTTTCAAATCTCCTAAAGCAATATCATTGGTTAAGCTTCATTCTACGTCGAAGGTTACTGCCAATGAAATGGTCGCCAGAATGGAGGTTATGGTAAAATGGTCAGACACCAATCATCTCCTACCAGTTTTTAATAGTCAGGACTCTCACACAGTATCTTTAGTTTATCGCCTTCTGGAACATGTCCCAAAACAGATCAAAAAGCTCTTCGATAGTCAACTACAGGAGCCACTTAACAACTACCAAACAAAGACACAGGATGAACTTCAGGATATTCTTGAAAGAATTTGCCGACGTACAAAACACCCTTTCGATATGAAAAAGTTGGGGAAACTAGAAACAAACTACGCGCTAACGCCCGACAATTTTTTGAAGATGGTGCTCATTTACCTTAGAATTAAAAATCGCACACCCGTTATTATTATGGGCGAGACAGGATGTGGAAAAACAACACTTATCACATATCTCGCTCGAGTTTGCGAGGTTGAGATTAAAACTTTAAGCATACACGCAGGAGTGGATAGGGATCAGATTGAATCATTTGTACAATGTCTCATATCGTTAGCAGAAGAAAATCTACATGTCGACATCTGGGGATTTCTCGATGAAATCAACACTTGTGATCATCTTGGACTTCTCAATGAGATCATTTGCCATAGAAGATTTCAAGGAAAGTTGCTTCCTTCCAATTTGATATTCTGTGCAGCATGCAATCCCTATCGACTTCGAGTAGAGGCATGTAGTGTCATCAAAATTACCGAAGAACAATTTCAGAACGTCACAAGTTATGTTTCTGAAGAAAGGATTGGATTGCAGAAACCCACTTTTAAGAACAAAGATAGTACCAAACTGGTATACCGTGTTCAACAACTTCCCGAATCAATGATAGACTACGTGTGGGACTATGGGTCACTAAGTAGAAAGGACGAGTTGAGATACATCAAGCGAATGATTGGGTTTCCACATTTCACAAGCGACACATTAGAATTCGCAAGCTGCAGATTTGTCCATCTTCTTGCGCTGTCACAAGAGTTTGTGCGACAATCCGAAGAGGATCGTTGCATACAAAGAGTTTACGCCCACTTCAAAGATAAAGAAAGCTGGTACGTCAAATGTTGTGCTATGAAGAATATTCCGAGCTCATCTGAAGCTTTCGGTCACAGTGTTAGCCTTCGAGACGTTAATCGATGTAAAGAACTGCAAAAATGGTTCACGAAGATGCTAAAAAAGAAGAATGTGAAAGCAATTAAAGGGGATCATTTGAATGATCTAAAGATAAGAAGCATCGTATTAGCATTGGGGCATTGTTATCATTCAAGGTTGACGGAGGAGGACGAACGAACGGAATACAGACGTAGGGTGGCTATTGTCCTGTCGTCTCATAACAGATGGAATTTAGAGATTACTGGAAACGATATCAAAGAGATGATTTACAGTGAGCAAATGGATATTCTTGATAGAATGACTCCGGGTTTCAGTAGGTCGCTTGCTAAACAAACGTCCTCTATAATTGCTAAGAATGAAGCGCTGAGAGAAAACGTGTTTGTCATCCTGGTTTCCATGCTCAATAGGATTCCTGTTTTTGTTGTTGGTAAACCTGGATGCAGCAAATCACTGTCTATGCAACTCATTGAGAGTAGTCTTCGTGGACCACTGTCTACTGATAACTATTTCAAACAGCTACCGCAAGTTTGCAAATTCTCCTTTCAAGGCTCAGAATCGTCCACTTCAGAAGGGATAATCAAGATATTTGACATGGCGAGAGATTACAAGCATAACAATCCTGACGACTTGCCATATGTTTTACTCGATGAAATTGGACTTGCTGAGACCCCCGCTTCAAATCCATTGAAGGTGTTACATAGTCAATTGGAACCAACAGAAGGTGAATATCCATCAGTTTCTGTGGTAGGTATTTCAAACTATGAACTTGATGCGTCGAAACGGAACAGGGCTGTACAACTTTCCCGACCAGAACCAAGCGTTGAAGACCTTGCCCTTACAGCTAAAATAATACGAAAGGAAAGCGTAAGGACAACAAGAGATCAGCTACAAACTGTCCTAACTGACGAGAAACTGGACCGTTTAGCCAACGTATATAGACGGTATCAACATGAACAGAAGCATCCAGATTTTCACGGCTTGAGGGACTACTACTTTCTGGTAAAGTATATCTCTGAACGAGCGGTAACGCTAGACTGTGACTTGGGAATGACAATTGAGAGAGGTCTTCTGCGAAACTTCGGAGGATTAACACTTGAAATGAATTCCATGATGAACATGTTCTCAGAGGAAATTCAATTCGTACAACAGCCACTTCGAAGACCATCGGTGCTGGAGTTGATTGATGAAAATGTGACCGATAAACATTCGCGTCACTTACTATTGATTTCACATGGCGATTCAGCTCTCAATATCCTGAGTCATTTCATGCGGACATCAAACATTGCGGCAAGTCTAGCAACGACGTACACTTTCGGTATGAAACCATCCGCTGTGCCACGTAACGACGCAGACGACGCAGATACCAGACACCTTGAGATTATTCTTGGGAGTAGATTTGAAAACGATATATCAGAAGAATACAATTACAGAATCATCAACCAAATAATACTCTGCATGGAACGAAATGTGTTATTGGTTCTGAAAGATCTCGAAAGTATATACGGAAGCCTATATGACATGCTCAATCAAAACTATACAACTATAGGGACGGATGGCGCGGAGATACGGACTTGTAGGGTTGCCCTGGGTTCTTATAGTAACCCAAGGTGCTATGTACATGACAACTTTCGATGCATTGTACTTGTTGACGATGACAAACTGGATAAGCAGGATCCCCCTTTCCTCAATAGATTTGAAAAGCAAACATTGCGTTACACCGACTTAATGGAAGACAATCAGAGAGAATGCATCAAAAGTATAAATCAATGGATGACATCGTTTGGCTGCTCTGAAGGCTTCATATTTAGCCCCGGAACCATGTTTCTCGGGTTTCATAGCGAGTCGTTAACATCGCTGGTATTTCAACACAGTAGTGTTGAGGATTCTCCTGAATCAGAAAACCTGCTGAACTTGTGTAAAACGGATCTACTGAAAGTTGCCTGCCCTGATGCTGTTCTTAGACTTCGGAAATCATTACTACATGTAGCCGAAGACGACTTGGATGAAGTTATAATGATAGAGCAACAATATTTCCAGTTACCTATACACGATGGACTCAGTGCCTTCATGTCAGAGATGACAGGTGAATCTACTTTACATCAGTGGTCAAACACAATCATCTACACGCACAGTAGCATTTACACTGATATCGCCAAGTGTATGGGAAACAGCTTCAAAGTTCAAGTGTCAAGAATGAATAGGATAAAATCCGAGCGAATGCTATCGAGTCAGATAAAGGAGTTCTGGTGCAATTCAGATGCAGAGATTTTGTTCATTCAGTGCCTTCCAGAATTAGATGGCCAAAATATGATGCTGGTCAAACGTACCGTTGAGCAGGTACGAGACTTGCAGAAAGAAACAGAAGTCAGAAAACATGTATGCATTGTTGTGCACTTGGATCGCGCTACAGACTACGTAGAAGACTCTCCCGTAGCACGTAACACCCACGGGTACTTCAACTTTCAAAAAGGCTGGCAGCAATACACAATTGATTCTTTAGAGAATAAAACTCCATCGCTGCATAACTTGATATATGGCCCGAATAGAGAGGCTTCCGGCAACTTTTGTCTTTTGTCAGATATACTTGAGCCTGTCCGGCCTATTGTGAATATAGAGAGTATTGTGCACGACCAGGCAATGTGGTGCTTCAGCTGTATTAAGTATTCAGAATTTAAAAGGAACGCCGACAGCTTCCCGGAACTACTCAAACTGATTAATGGATCTGACATCTTGAAGCAATGTTTTCAACTGCAGATTCTGAAGTACATCCGGTCACATGATCATATTATTACAGAAGAAGATAACAGGTGGCAAGTTATAGCGGCATGTGACACTGGACTCATGTTTAGATGCTCCACACTCATAGATGCAATGCAGGAATACATCAAATGTATGGTACGGATACCTTTAGCCAAGATCATATTCTTCTTGGAAAAGTCATGTGCCTGGCCCGTTGATGTCCACGAGGTGGCGTATGGTGTATTTTGGCGAACATGCTTTCATTCCAAAAACGTGTTCGATATTCTATCGAGAGAGCTGCCAGACCCGCGAGGTGCAGAGACCTATGAGATTGGGACGCGTTTGTTGCGTCTCAAATTTCCATTTTTTACCATCTTTTATAACAAGATCGAAACGTTCTGCGAGTGGCTGCTTCACGATGTGCCGGTATATGACAGTGAACATCAAGTTGATGTAATAACATTAGACAAGTATGCAAAGCAAGTGGCAGACCACGTTGCGAGTTTGTCGGAACTGCAATATGACCAATTCCTTGATGATCATATTAAAGATTACAGCTTCGACTTCTGTGCGTTTGTGTCTGTTAATTACCTGCCGACGGTGAGCGACTCTGAACGCTACAAAATCATGAACGGTCTTCTGAATCAGTTTGACAACAAGCTAGCTACCGATTTACGTGCAATTGAATACATATCCCGGCTACATATAGTAATGTACCTCTTTAAAGTGCAGCTGATATCCATACTCAAACTTCTAGCACTACAACCAGATTCGGAGACGCAGAGCATTGGCTCGTTGCTGATGCGTTGTTTGTCCGGCGACGCGAGAGAATATACCAGCAAAGACGAAGCCCTGAAGGAAAAACATGAATATGCCGAATCATTGATTGACGAAGAGATACCTTCAACGGCAGGTATGCCAATCGATGGAGAGACAACTGAAGATACAATTCAGAAAGATGAGGAAAATCGGTCTGTTTGTCAAGACCATACTGCTTATCAAATCTCTGATGGATCCTTAGAGGCTAGGGGGCAGAAGAATTCTGATTTAGAGGACAACGATGCCGTGTCAATTGAGCAGATAGAGATCGGCGATATTTCAAGATCTTTTCAAATCAATCTAGTGAATGAAATATGCATCTTGTTACTCCCACACAAATGTGTTCTCAAGAAGTTTGGAGGACTCGATGGATGGTTGAGTAAGGTGACATCCGTGCTTCTATTATCAGGGTACGTAAATCGCGAATCGTCAAGTTTACATTCACTCCGTTTGTGTCGTGATTTCACGACTATAGGTATCAGATATAACGAGAGTCCGGACGAAGTCTCAAAACTAGCCGAATATACAGATTGCGATCACATCAACACTGAGCGTGTCATTCAGTTCATTAAAGATCGCGTTTCATCATACATAATCAATGAAGAAGACCCTGAACAGGTCACGATGTTACACGAGTTCCTTTGCAGATATTTCAACCTTTGCCTTCAAGAAAACCTGGATACGCCTCTTCTACCAACAATATTAGATACATTAACAACGGACTCGGGAACATTGCTAACTGGATCTCACTCAGTGTTACATACTCTTATCGCAAGCGAAATCCAAGATGATGTAGGACTATTTAAAACTGTGATACTCAACGCTTACTTTGACGTTTACATATTTCCCAATTTCGGTATACTTGACAGCATCTTACGAAAGTCAAGAATGGACTGTTCTCTGGCAGTCGCATGCAGTGATATAATTGAAGACACAGCATTCTTTGACATAGACAGTTGTGCCCTAGAGCAAATTCAAACGGAAGACGATGATCGCTTAAAATTGGCAACAGAATCGTCGCGAATTGTGAACGAACACAACTCTTCAGCAGACGCAACGTGTTCGCTGGAGTTTGTATGCGCTGTAGCATTTCTGAGAAAGTTTCTTCGTGCCATAGGGGATCTGGTGCGACGGAGTAAGCCGAGGCAATTTAAAGCGGGTTCTTCCTATTCCATTCTCGGCAGTGTTATTAGTGGAATCTTTCAATCGGATAGCAGTTGTTTGACGCTTGTATTCTTGAGAGGTATAAGACAACATGTTGGTCTCGTTGAATTACGAAAACTAGGTGAGGAACTAGCGGGCACTATTATCTCATTCCGTGAGTTGTTGTGGCAAGAAAACCTGCACTCGTCTCGTCTTGGGTGCAATCCAATGAGTGCTATGAAGCATTATGTAGAAGCCAAGACTGCAATAATGGAATGGCAGAGCAGTTCGTCGAATTGCAGTACTGCATTAAATGATCTGGTTACAAAAGCTGCGAAGGACCCGGATTACCAATTAGCGTTGTTAGCTGCAGTAGCCGAGTCGTTTTACTGGACCCAGACAATCGTAACGGGAAGAAGCGAATCCGATAAACGTATGGCAAGCGAGCTTATGGAATACACGGAAGAATTCAGTCCCTATTTCAAACTACTTCTGGAACGATTTGTTGGTGTCTCTGTATTCGGTGACCCCTTGCAAATATCAAACCAATCGAGCGTGGATGAACTTCAACGAGTATCTGTTTTAGTACACATAGCATGTCTTGTTGCTGCATACAACGACATTACTCACATACACGGCTCATTACTTCAAGCAATCCTATCTGATACCGGCCATGATAAGCATCTCTTGCCAGGAGTGGGTAGTACAACACCAGCTCTACCTAGATTCCAAATGAATTGTTGCAGCAACAAAACCTCCAAGACATCACCTTCAACAGAACGCCTTCGCGCTATGTCACCTGTAGCTTACAGGGTTTTAGATTTAATCATCCACGGCTGTTTATTGGTAGGAATGTCGTGTAACTTTACCTCGGATTCGTACGTTAAGTCCGCTGTAGATGCGATTGGAATATCAGATGTAAAAGACGATATTGGCACTCAACTGAAGAAGCGCGTAAAAGAGGACTGGCTTCTTTTACAAGAGATGGTATATTCCAATGCCGAGAACGTGACGCTGTTCTTACATCAGACCATTGACGATGTATCGGCCATATTAGTAGGTGACCAGCCTCTTCAAACTGAAACAGATCGAGACAAATTCGAGGAGGTTTTGTCAGACAAGATACAAGGCTTGGTTAAAGCAATTCCAGATTCCCAACGGATGTATAAAGTTGAGTGCTTCCGGGCACAGGGAGTGAGTATAGACTCGTTAGAGGGAAGGCTTGAAGAGTTAGACAACGGTGAGGGCGATATGAATTCACGCATGTTTCGTATGAGACGACTACCAACATTTGAAGATCTTCGTGCTCGATTCATTTCTGCTAACCACGGACGAAGTTATCATTATCCTTTCCTTCAGCTTTGCATTGGTTATCATGAAAGCTTACCATTATTGCATAACCTTCATATTTTCCTTGAATGGACCAATCTCATTACGAATAGGCTCAGCCAAAATGTTAAGCGGCACGAAGGACCGATCATCACAGTTGGTACCTTTTTAGACAAAGTAGACTACCACTCGGATAAGAGCTCACAAACATCTGCAAACAGGCTATTCAAACGATTCCAAGACGCCTGGAATAATTCGATAGATGATGCACGAAGATTACTGAATCCCGAGATCGAATTTGCAATAATCACCAATGACACACCATTAGTCGTTTGTATACTCGAGAAAACCAGCGTAACGTGTCCTTTACAGCAAATGATCTCCTCTTTACAACAACTTCAAAATGATTTCCTGACCGGAGCTATGGCGATTGCTCAAAGCGGCAGATGTTCCAACTTAACATTTATGGTCGGTGATTCCACCACTGAGTCGAATCTAAAAGAAGTTAGTTTATCGAAGGCGAAGTCAGAGATTATTCAATATCATGGGACCCAAAATCTGCTTGATTTCAGCTACATTGACGTGAATAAAATCTATCAGTTCGGCAATTTCGATACACGGAACGGTTACGGGAGCTGCATTTCATACAATCTGACTGTTATTGAAAGAGAATTAGCTCGCGTCCTCATCATGAACAAAGCAATTCTCCTAAACGGCACGACGTTCACCAAATTCACCTATACCGATGAACTATTCCACGCATGCTCAGCAATACTAATCGATATACATGGAATTGTACCCCAGAAAGACAATCTTGGGAAAGAAATTCTGAATGCGTTGCAGAAGGAACACGATGAGTGCGGTACATTTGCGACGCAACTGCTGCAACAGCTTGAAGTCATACTGGTTTTACTGAAGAAAACTGGAGGGAAACCGGAAGATTCTCTAGATGACTTCATTGAACGCTGGTCAACCAAACTACCGGGTTCCTTTCCTAAATGCTTATTTAAAGCATCGCATGAACATACTATACAGCTCCAGCATATAGTGGACCTGTATAAGCATCTGGAACAACTGCTAATGAACAGTGTCATTGCATCACTAGATAAACCATTCAGAGAAGATATTCCAACCGCTATCCAAAATCCACTCATTCAAGAACTGGCTCATCTCAACCTCACCAACCTAGACATGATCTCAGATATGGTTCATCGATTCGTGTTTAGGTTCGTCAGACCAATCAACGCGACGGATTCCTATATTCTTGAAACCAACTTAGTAGACCTGATGAGACGATATGTGCGTGATCCAGCCGAAAGGGGTGCGTTGAAGATGCTATCAAGACTAGCTGATAGAGAGATCAACTTATGCCATGTGGCGCAACTTGCAAGGATCATCAGTAAAAAAGCTAAGGTATGTATCTTTAAGATTCCATACCGGTATAAATAATAATAATGGATTTCCTGCGGTTTTATGAAGCGAAATATTATAACAAGACTTCGCCGCTAGACAGCTATTAGCTCGTTTATCCTACGTCATCTGTCTTTAGCACTTCAGTTCTATGAGGAAGGGTGGGATTTCCGTGTTAGAAACGCCAGACGCTACTGGCAATCTCGGACTTCCTTATGTTAACTAATTTTAGAAGCCTGATCAATGCTAACCTCGTACATGTACGTGGAAGTAACATGAGTAAAGCTAACGGTTTCAAATTAGTACATTTATATATTTGGTTGGTACTAATAACTACTCGGCACCACTTACTTTTTCTCATTACAGCAATTACGAGATTATGACTCCAAGACGCAAAGGAGATCTGCTCCAGTTAGACCCCAATCTACACCCGCATCCAGAAGGCCAGACCGATCCAATCGGAGAGTTACGGGAGGTGGTATGGGCATATCATAACAGCTTCTAGGTGAGTTAGTGAAAGTCAAAGGAGAACTTTCGTCATGGTAATGCAAGAACGTCGTAAGTGACAATTTGATCATTTTGCAGGAGAAGCATTTTGTGTTCAATTTTGTTAAACTAATTATTGTTTCTACATGATTTTGGATTTCATTCAATTTTAAGTATTAAGCCTGTTTGCCTGCTGCTGAAAAAAGGATACCATAAATAAAAATTCACCTAAATGCACGGCAATTAGAACCAAAATGCATTTAAGCGAGGGACAAATATTCCATGTCACGTGACATACAATCCACCAATCAAATAATGGGAACTATTTAGGTGTTAGTAAATAGATTCATCAGGTCTGTTGATAATCATGAAGTAGAATGTTTTTTGGCAAGACCAATATCAGATTTATTAAGAAACTTACGTTTCTTTCTTAGCTGACAGTTTCGCTGGTCATCGACCAGCTTTCTCAAAGCTACTGATCGGCTGTTGTTGATTTGCTGGGAAACTGACCGGAAGTGGTCAGTTTCGTGACGCCCTTGGTGGTGGAGGGCGTAATCAGTGGATCGTACACGTGACTGAGATTGTAGACCCCCTCGTCTCTGTTCATGATCTCGGTGCCTCGCCTCCTTATCCAGATGGATTCCCGTATACAACGTGCCTTTCTATTCTCCTCTCTACCCAAAATTGAGGCCCCCTCCCAGTCAATAACATGATTTGCCCTGGCCACGTGATCTGTGATGGCTGATTGATTAAGTTCTGTTTAGTGATTATTTACGTTTAGATCTGGTGAAACTTGCTTGACCGGCTTTTTCTGCTTCGCGTTTGTGTTCGCCGAGTCTGACGCCAAATCGCCTCTTTGTATCGCCTACATACGTCTTGTCACAGCTGGTACATGGTATTTCATAAATTACATCAGTGGCGGGATTTTTTTCGTGGGGGGCAAGATTTCTGAAATTTTCGTAAAAGGTTGCCCCAAATTTTTTCCCAGTCACCAACTCGTGAATTTCACGTAAGTGGGGGGTGGGGGGGGGGGGGGGGGGGGGGGGGGGGGGGCGGAGTTGAGGCTCAAAAAATTTCGCACGGCCAAAAAAAAATCGCACAGTACATGTACTATATGTACTATTTGGCCTTATTTGACTATTTGCCATGAATATACCCACACATAACCGCCCGCCATCTCGGTCTTTTATCATTATTTTCCTATTTTCGTTTTTTTCCTCCTTTTTTATTTATTTTAGAGGGGCTGGGGGCGGGGGCACAAATGGGTTTTTTTCCGTCAGGGGGGCATTTCCCCCCCCCCCCCCCCCCCCCCGCCCCCCTAAGCTACGCCACTGAATTACATTTACTTTCATGTCTTTCTCTTGTTTGTCTTTTGGATGCACAAGCATATTTCTGATGGTCGTGTGCGGTTTATGGCGGACGCTATGTTGTGTTTTTTCAGAACTCTACTGACTTTTTCCGAGAGACCTGCCACATAAGGAAGCACGAACATGCCTTTGCTTTTGTTTTCCTGGACTGCTTTCTGATTCTTTGCAACTGCTGTTTTGTCTCTTTTCGCTTTCATTTGTTTCTTTACTTTATCCACTGTCCATTTCGGGTAGCCACAAACCGCTAGCGCTTCTCTGATGTGTTCCTCTTCTTTATGTTGGTCATCTTTTTCTGTGACTATTTTTTCATTTCTGTCGAGGAGCGTTCTGACTACACCTAGCTTTTGGTGGAGTGGATGATGCGAGTTGAAAGACAAATATGAGTCTTTTTTCGGTAAACCAATAATTTGACGGAGTTGTCTGGTTTTCCAAAGATAAGCGCATCCAGAAAAGGAATCTTGCCATCCTGTTCTTCCTCAAACGTAAACTTGATATTGGATGTTGGATCAATGGTGTTTAAATGATCAGTCAATTCCTGCGTGGCACAGAGATCATGAACAGAGACGAGGGGGTCTACAATCTCAGTCACGTGTACGATCCACTGATTACGCCCTCCACAACAAGGGCGTCACGAAACTGACCACTTCCGGTCAGTTTCCCGGCAAATCAACAACAGCCGATCAATAGCTTTGAGAAAGCTGGTCGATGACCAGCGAAACTGTCAGCTAAGAAAAAAACGTACGTTTTTTAATAAATCTGATATTGGTCTTGCCAAAAAACATTCTACTTCATATTTAGGTGTTATATAAATCCCGCGATTATACTCTCTTTCTCTTCCTCTGTATAGTGACGTAACTTAATAGGTGCT
>CM069448.1:49811723-49909352 GCA_035610835.1 Ophiura sarsii
CCAGGTCTTGTTAAGAGTGAATACATTGCAGATGTGGCTTCTGAACACGACTGCAGTGTTATTTGGCTTCAAGCTAGTGGACCTGTAACTAAACTACAACTCATTAAGCAATTCAAGTTGCATTTGAAATCAAGTCAACACATTCTCGATATCGACGTTGCAGCCATGTCAAATCCAAGTGTATTTGATTCATTTGTATTTGAAGTCGTAGTCATGGGCATGTCATCTTCACAGACATATATATGTACAGTTCCTACACTGCGAATCTTAATTGAAGTAGCAAATACTCAATTAGACAAACTTATCAATTCGCTCACGACATGTTGTGCATTCAAGAGCAAACATCTTACATGGCCTGCTAGATTTTCATCGTTCACAGTTAGTAAGGAAATCAGTAGTACTGTACAAGTAGTCTGTCGTTACTTAAAAGCGTTGGAGGATGGAACTATGAATGAAGATATGCCGATGGTAGGAGATGACAACGTAGCTCCATTACACGTTGAAGAATGTCAGCAAACACATGTCACTTGGGGCTCCCGGAAATTCGGCAAAAGGCGAGTGAAAGAATGCACTGTTTGGCTTCCGTTTTGCACATGAATGTGATCACAACTTCTGTTTAACGTTTGGTCACTCTACTGACCGTCTCGGGACCATATTTATTGAGATTTTGAGGACAAATCTTTGGCGGTATTTTTGAAACTGCATAGCATAGGTGTGCTCATCAACACGTACAGCATTGTACAGTCGCCTACTCAGTGGACAGTGGTAGCGTATAACAACGTTGTTGCATTGCAGTGGAGTGTGCATGTACATTGTTCAATCGGTGAGTTTGCGTGTCACATCATGCCACCGCCGGTCACTCGGAGAATGACAACATCTGCAGATGACTCTTTCGAGACATTTGTGAGATCGACCCTGATGGAGATTAAAGAAGGTCAAGGCAAGCTCACCGAGAAACTTGAACATTTGGAAGAATCTATCAACTTCGAGGCTCAACGAGTTACCGAAGTTGTCAATAAGGCCGAGAAGACCCAGAAAAGAGTAGAGAAGGTGGAGCAAGCTGTTGCAAATCATGAAACAATCCTGACTAGAATGACTGAGGCCGATAACAAGTTGGAGCGAATGAGTAGGCGGAATAACATCAGAATTGTTGGATTGAAAGAAAAGACAGAGGAAAAACCAATGGAGCTGGTCAGTAAACTATTACAAGAGAAGTTTGGGATGGAAGTCGAAATAGAAAGAGCCCACCGAAACGGATACAAACGAGATGCACCGTCGACATCCAGGCATATGCTAGTCAAATTATTACGCTTCCAAGACAAGCGCCAGATTCTTATCTGTCAACGCAAAAAGCTGGAAGGGTGTGATATCTATGTCACCGATGATCACACCAAAGCCGATCTGGAGGAGAAGAAGAAACACAGTGGAGAGGTGAAGTTTCTCTACGAGAGAGGCACAAAGCTGCACTTCTCTGCTGGAAAATGGCGGACCAGAGAAGGGAAACTGGCCCCTTTTTATGACAAAAAATGAGGTGACTTTTGCGTTAGCTGTCTACACATCATGGGTTTTTATTTCTAACACGCTGAGGATATCGTGGATTTTATGACTTTTGCTTTCTCCGGAGGACAGTAATGTTGGATTTCATTTCGAATTGGATCTTATGACTTTTGCGTTTTACCGGAGGATACCATCAACATTGGATTATATTTCAAACTGGATTTTATGACTCTTGCGTTCTCCAGAGGACCAATATTGGACTTCATTTCGAGAACCGTCAATCTCATGACTTTTGCGTTTTAACGGAGGATATTATAAACATTGGATTACTTTTCGAACTGGATTTTATGACTTTTGCGTTCTCTGGAGGACCAACATTGGATTTTATTTTCGAATGCAATGGACCTTATGACTTTTGCGTCTTACCGGAGGATATCATCAACATTGGATTATTTTTCGAACTGAATTTTATGACTTTTGCGTTTTCCGGAGGACCAATATTGGACTTCATTTCGAGAACCGTCGATCTCATGACTTTTGCGTTTTAACGGAGGATATTATAAACATTGGATTACTTTTCAAACTGGATTTTATGACTTTTGCGTTCTCCGGAGGACCAACATTGGATTTTATCTTCAAATGCAATGGATCTTTTGACTTTTGCGTTTCTACGGAGGATAATCAACGTTGGATTTTATCTCTAACTTGAGAAAGGTATATTTTGTTTGTAGTATAATCTGTTTTTAATGACATTTGAAACATCCATGTTTGTGCTAAAGCCAAATAGCCCGGAGCCTCTCACCGACATAGTGTTACTATTTTATTTATATACAAAATATGTATATATGTCTTTGGCAACTTTATTTACTATTTATATGCCATTGTACTATTTTAAGATATTCCAAATTTGAATCAATTCTGTGTACTTCTAATGTATTATATCTGATTACCAAAACCACATTTCATGTTTTAGAATTTCATGATAACAGCCAAGTTAAACAGTATTTTAGTCAAATTCCGCCACCACATGCACCAATTCATATTTATATTTCAGTGCGCAATATAGACAATTTGTTTTTGATGAGTTTTGAAATGCATCTAAGCACCGTGTTTCTCAATTGTATTGATTTTAGTTTTGCTAGGTACTACTGTATGATATACATGTTCAGATCGATTGACCCCTTTTTTTAACCTGGTCTTTTTGCTGCATGCCACTGCCACCATTTCAATTAATCGTATTGATCAAGACCACATGTCAAATCACTGGTGCTTGAAGTTACCGGGCAGTAATCCTCTGTCCTATTTCATTTGTACGACCTCTGTGTTTACAATGTTTTCAGAGCAGGTTTGCGCTTTCAATTTGTCTGCGAGGTCACACATCATCTGTGTCCATTGGCATTTTAATTTATTCTATGAACATGTGCATCAGACAGCCTTCAATCGATTTGTGTATGTTTGTATCTTTGAAATTCCAGGACTATAACTTCACAAATTCAATGCATTATATTTTCTATGCTCGGGTGATTTGTATTATTAATGACTGATTCAGCCCTTGTCAAAATTTGATAGAGATTTGATAGCTATCAAAACTCTATCAAATGAAATCCTATATAATTGGGACATTTATTTGATAGACTTTTGATAGACATTTGATAGAGACCTATCAAAATTCTAACAAAAATGAGTTGGTCTATATTTGAACAAAAAACTATCAAAAAACTATTAAATATCTATCAAATGGAAATTTGTTAGACTTTTGATAGACTCAGATGTCCCAATTATATAGGGATTTGATAGGCCTATCAAAAAACTATAAAATATCTATCAAATGGAAATTTGATAGTTTTTTGATAGACTTAGATGTCCCAATTATATAGGAATTTGATAGGCCTATCAAATATCTATCAAATGGAAATTTGTTAGACTTTTGATAGACTCAGATGTCCCAATTATATAGGGATTTGATAGGCCTATCAAAAAACTAAAAAATATCTATCAAATGGAAATTTGATAGTTTTTTGATAGACTTAGATGTCCCAATTATATAGGAATTTGATAGGCCTATCAAATATCTATCAAATGGAAATTTGTTAGACTTTTGATAGACTCAGATGTCCCAATTATATAGGGATTTGATAGGCCTATCAAAAAACTAAAAAATATCTATCAAATGGAAATTTGATAGTTTTTTGATAGACTTAGATGTCCCAATTATATAGGAATTTGATAGGCCTATCAAATATCTATCAAATGGAAATTTGCTAGACTTTTGATAGACTCAGATGTCCCAATTATATAGGAATTTGATAGGCCTATCAAAATTATATCAAATTTGCACTATCAAAACCCTATCAAATGATTTGATATACATTTGATAGTAAAACACTGGATCTTGCTATCAAATCTCTATCAAATATTCTAACTGGTACTGCCAGCGAGCTTGGCATCTGCTCTATCAAAACCCTATCAAATTATTTGATATACATTTGATAGTAGATACTGGATATTGCTATCAAATCTCTATCAAATATTTTACCTGGTACAGCCGCGAGCTTTGCTCTATCAAAACCCTTTCAAATTATTTGATATAATACCTGCACCATTATTTTGCTGAGCACTTTTTCAGCTGGACAGAAAAGCCAAAATCCATGTGGTTACAAAATATCAATGTACATTTACATGTAATACTAATGTAATAACTAACAGTTCTAGTCTGCTTGTCGGTATGAGTTGTAGAATTTAATCACCAAAAAGCAGTCCTTTTTATTGTATTAAAAAGAGATGCACCAGTAATTTAACAATAACAAGTGTTGATTCATAAACGTACATAGGACGTAATCTGTGTTTTGTCGAATCTTGAGTTATATAAAAAAATAACCTTGTCCGGCAGCGAACCTGTCAACACACAATTGTATTATGATGAATTCCCGTCGTATGCAGGGCAGGCCTAGTCATAAGTCTAATCACAGACATTTGGTTCGTTCCTTCGCGTTTCCGTATTCATGAGCCTTAAATGTCTCCAGAAATTGCCAACAGATATGTCCACATGGCTCTTGTTTGGTTATGGTGAGAACTGTCATTTCGTTGTATACAGTAAATGTATGGTAATTACATTACAGCAAACCCTCAAAATCCATGCTGCGCTGATTTAGAGTAACATCGAGACCAGACCAATTGCAAGAAAACAATGATTACGATGTCCACATACTCGCCATGCGTTGAAATTGACCATCAATCAACCTGTATTAAAAAGAAAAGGACAGAGTAAACAATTATTACACATTTATATTTGCTTGAATTTGTAATAACTGTGGTTTAAACCTGTATGGGTCATTTGCGAAGATCGGAGACCATGGCTGTGTGAGTTAAACATTTATGTAGCCTTCTGGCATTCCAGGCCTTTACCCAAAAAGGGTTAGAGCCAATAAAACATGATTCATAGTTTCCTATCACCCGCTCGCATTATGATTCTCTTTTATTCAGCTGCATTTTGTATCGCAAATTTCTACTCAATCAATATGTTTAATAAATAGCTTGTGCAGTGTGACAAAAATGTATAAACTGTTTGTTCATCAAAAACACTTAAATGAAGTTTATGAACACACCTGCGTGGTAGAAAGGAACGATTCATTCAAATTGAAGAAAACAAATTCCGCTGATTACTTACAACCTCATTTCTGTATTATGAAGTGATTACAACGATATGCCTGGCATTAAAGGCATATTACATGTATGTGATCTTTTCCAAGTAGCGCCCTCTATAAATGATTTTTACTATGAAAGCAGATTTTCTTGCAAATGCGCATTTTTTATCATAAACCATAAATATCTTCTAAGGTACAGATCCATACGATTCGTATTACTTCACAATCATGGTTTGAAGCGGTACAATCTATTTTTTAAATTTTGCTCTAAATTCACTCTGAAGTCATGATGTTGAGATTATTAGGAATCGTATCGCTCTGTAACTTGGAGTGTATTTATGATTTATGATCAAAAAAGTATATCTGCAAGAAAATCTGCTTCCAATTTTTTTCTTCTTCGAGGATTGAGGTCGTCCCCTGGAAAAGATCACATGCATAATATACCTTTAATTGCACTGACATCTTGCTAACATAATTAAAACTGTTGATCTATAGAAAAAAATCATCATTTGATATTAAACAATTTGAAAATGATATTAGTAGGATGACGGCGATGGACAAATTTATCCTGAACACTACAAAGTGCTATTTTTGTGCGGATTTAGTGGATAAAACAAGCACTTCCAGGTAATTAGTATCAATATAATTAGCAAAGATTATCTAAATTATTAAGGAACATTCAACATTAGGTCTAACTTAATTAAAACACTGCAGAGATATTACCCCCCTCCTCCCCCAGTTACCATTTGAAAATTGAAATGGGTAATAATATGCTGTTGATACATTTCAGATGGTATTTTTTGTATAATTAATTAATTGGGGATGAAATTAACACTAATTAAGGTTTGGTAATTACACTAAAATGATCCATCCACACACAATAATAATTCAATGAACTAATATACACAAGGTTAATTATCTATATTGCCCATCCCTTTGGAAATACATTGTATGCATCCTCACCCTCCCCCCCCCCCCACCCCCCCCCCCACCCCCCCCCCCCCCACCCCCCCCCCCCCCCCCCCCCCCCCACTGGGTCCTGACTAATTGTAATTATTACGAGGTATAGTAATTAATCTTAAATTGTTTCATACTTTTTCTTACAGATACCATTAAAGCAATAAATTATCTTCCAAATGAGACTAAATAATAGTAAATATACTCAATTGTGATGTATGGTTTGAAAATTATAAGCATTTGAATGGCAAATAATCAAAAAATTGTGACAAATCCACCCTTTTAGGGTCCCAACTTATAAAATGTGACCAGCTATGAAATGAAAAATGTTACGTGAAACAAATATTAAGAAAACACAATCAAATGTCATTGGCCTAAAATTGGTGCTTTATTATAGGCCTAACTAAATAGCTGTTTTGATTATGTTAGTCCTTGACATGTATGTCTACTTCATGCATCCATTGACAACTGTTGACTGTTATTTCAAATGTTAAGAATTTGTTTGATGAATGAAATAAAATTAAATATTTAAGTGTATTATTCCAACCAAATGGAGCCATAATTTCATTACACAAGTATGATGCTTTACTTTAAATTGTCAATATAGAATTAAATATAAAAATACCTTACCATTATCATATAAATGTAAACATCAAGATGGCTTTCTCATCACAACTGTATCCTGTAGTACTAGCTAGTAGTAGTACTACTTGTACTGGTTGTAGTGTGTAACGGGAATTATTCCAATAATATAACTATTCCTGGTCGTTCTACATGCTCCAAAATCACTTGTTCACATGTATTCAATGAACGCTCGTGGATTGGGGGATCATGGGAAACGTGTTCAGGTTTTTTCATGGTTACATAACAGACCAGCCGATATATTTTTCTTACAGGAAACACACTCTACTGCCTTTTGTGAGAAAAAATGGAAGGATGATTGGGGAAATAATAATATTTTTTTCTCCCATGGCACATCAAATTCCACTGGGGTTGCTATTCTTTTATCTAACAATATGGATTTTAAGATAATGAAAGAACACCACGATGATGATGGGCGTGTTATTATTTTGGATGTTACCATTAATGATGATATTATGACCATTATTAACATTTATGGGCCCAATGTTGACGATCCAATCTTCTTTGATTCCATTAACATGATAATGAGGGATTTTACCTGTGAAACTATCGTTATTGGTGGCGATTTTAACTGCCTCCAAGATGTTACCATTGACAAAAAAGGTGGTCGCACTCAAACGCATGAGAACTCTCAAAGAAGCATTTACAGAACTATGGAGGAGTATGACCTAATTGACATTTGGAGAAAAAGGAACCCTAATGTTAAGCGGTACACGTGGCGTTCAAACACTAATCCTCCTATTATGTGTCGCCTTGATTATTTTTTAATTTCGTATAGTCTATATACTCAGATTGAACAATGTAATATTTCGCCTGGTTTTAAAACCGACCATTCTTCAATTGACGTTAAGATTGAATCCTCAAACGATTGTAGAGGAAGAGGTTTTTGGAAATTCAATGTATCCCTCCTGAATGACATTGAATATGTCAATAAGATCAAGAAATGTATCCATGAGGTCAATACTAATTGCAAGTACATGAATCCTGATATGCTATGGGATTTTTTGAAGTGTGAAATTAGAACAATCAGTATTGAATATTCCATTAATATCTCTAAAACAAGGAAAAAGGAGGAGAGCCGGTTGGTTAAAAATATTAATGATCTTGAATCGAGGTATTCCATTAACCCAACTAATGACTTGTCTGATGAAATAAAACAGCGTAATGCTGATTTAGAAACATTGTATAAGGTCAAAACAAAGGGATGTATTGTAAGATCTAGGGCTAACCACATTGAATTTGGTGAGAGGAACTCAAAATACTTCATCAATCTTGAGAAAAGAAATCAGAAGCGCAAGGTTATTAAAAAACTTATGTTGGAGAATGGTGACGTTCTCACGGATAGTGATGATATACTTAACGCAGAGAAGCACTTTTATGAACAGCTTTATACTTCATGTGAACCTGATGATTGTAACTTGAACGACTTGCTGGTGGACATTAATGCCACTAAACTTGACAATGAAGCCCAAATGAGTTGTGAAGGTAGACTTTCTATTAAAGAATGTAGTAGTGCTTTGCGAACGATGCCTAATAACAAAACCCCAGGTTCTGATGGTTTGCCAACTGAATTTTACAAATTTTTCTTTAATGATATCATTAAAAATTTAATCGATAGTTTCGATTTTTCTTTCCGTAATGGTAGGCTGTCTGCAGATCAAAGAAGAGGTATAATCAATCTCATTCCAAAACCTGATAAGGATCCTTCCTTTTTGAAAAACTGGCGGCCCATCTCACTTTTGAATACGGACTACAAGCTCCTCACGAAATGTATTGCCAATCGTTTAAAGATAGTGTTACCAGATATTATTCACAGTGATCAAACTGGCTTTCTTCCTGGAAGATACATTGGGGAAAATGTTCGTCTTGCGTTAGACATGATTGACGATTTAAACAAAAATGATCTACCTGGTCTCATGTTCTTGATTGATTTTCGTAAAGCTTTTGACAAAATTGAGTGGTCCTTTATTTTGAAGACACTTACTTTTTTTAATTTTGGACCAGATTTAATCAAATGGGTAAAGGTTATATACACTGATATCTCATCTTGTGTTATAAATAATGGTAACTCTTCAAGCTTTTTCAATTTAGGGTGCGGTGTCCGTCAAGGATGCCCTCTCAGTCCTTTGTTGTACATTATTTGTAGTGAAGTGTTAAGTTTACTTATTAAAAATGATAAGGATATTAATGGTATTATGGTTAATGATAACATTATCACCATCAGCGCTTATGCTGATGATACTGTTTTATATTTGAATGATGTCAACTCTTTGAGAAAATCAATTCAAATTCTCAATAGGTTTCAAAAGTATTCTGGTCTTGCAATTAACTTAGATAAATCGGAACTGCTTGCCCTAGGCTCGTTCAGAGACAACCCTCCAGATATAACTGACACTGGGCTGATATTTTGCAACAGTCACGTTAAATTACTTGGTATTATTTTTGATGCAAACTTGGATAATCTTTTTGAGTTGAATTTTGTTCCAAAAATTGAGAAGCTCAAGACCATTCTTGGAATTTGGTCAATGAGAGATATGACGCCAATTGGAAGAATTTCAATTATCAAGTCACTGGGTCTTTCTCAAATGATTTATTTGCTCTCAGTACTACCTAACCCGAACGATGTTTTTCTGAAAAACCTTGATACTATAGTATACAAATTTATCTGGTCGAATAAACCAGATAAAGTCAGCCGAAAAACAGTGATTGCTGGATATTATGATGGTGGTTTAAATATGATGCATATTCCATCCATGATCAAAGGGCTCAAGATTGCTTGGGTCAAAAGGTTATTAGATGATAAGAACAAAGGTAATTGGAAATGCTTCTATAAAAAAGAACTTGCTGCATTTGGGGGTAATCTAATATGGTACTGTAACCTTAATCCTAGTGACAATAGTCTAAAGAACATTAAGAACAAGTTCATATACGAGGTAATAACTGCTTGGTTTCACGTTGTCTATACTAATCATGACCAGAATTATCATCATGAAATTTTGTGGAATAACTCTAGAGTGAGAATCGCTAATAGAGTGTTATTTTGGAAGAACTGGTATGATAAAGGATTAAAGTGTTTTAAAGATATGCTGTCGTTCAATGGTGACATTTTGAATTTGACCCAATTTAAGCATAAATTCAATATGAACATAAATTTTCTTGACTATTTCTCTCTTGTGGATGCTATTCCCCAAAAATGGAAAAGGGCTGTCAAGACTGTTAAATTGGAAGATAATACCAATTCTCAAGAGAAATTTGTCCTAAAGATTACGAATGTTAAACAAGTCTGTAAATTAGTGCATAAGGAATGTACCCAGAGGATTATAAAAACACCTGTCAGTGAATTAAAATGGGCTGATCATTTCAATGAATGGGATTTGAATTGGCGAGATGTGTATTTAATTCCGCTGATCGCTACATTGTCTACCAGGATTCGTTATTTTCAGTACAAGATTCTTCACAGATATTTGGCGGTAAATAAACTACTGAAAAAAATGGGTATTGTTAATTCTGAGCTATGCACCTTCTGTAATCTAGAAATAGAAGACATTCAACATTTCTTTTGGAATTGCTCTAGATTAACAACCTTTTGGAACGAGTTTCAAAATTGTATCTTACGAAATTCCTTTGACCTTAATGCGAGAGATATAATTTTGGGTTTTGTGGACATTGATAAAATAAAATATAATTTCATCTTACTGTTTGCGAAATATTACATATACAATTGCAAATGGGACAATAGCAAACCTAATTATATGGTTTTTGTTAGAATAATGAAGACTTATAAAGATACCGAGAACTTTATTGCGGTTAAAAATAATACTGTAGATAAATGGAGAGATAGGTGGAATGGTGTTTATTTGTAATGTTCATGTATTTATTCTTCTGTTTTCAATGCATTAGGGAACGTGGCGAAATAAGAATAAGAACAGTGTATTCTATGTGGTACATATTTGTGTTTATTAATATATATGACTTATATAATGTGGTTATAATTTTGAAAGATTCTGAATTGAAGTATATGAATATGATTTAATAAACGACAGAACATAATGGTTCTGTGAAAGAGAAAAAAAAACTTATGAATAAGTATGTCACGTTGGGGGACGAAATGTCGTTTGCAGTAGTGCATAGTTTTCTCGGGATCTGTGCGATGGCATTAAGAAGTATGTTAACCTCCCCATATTACTCGACGTCGTATCTAGAGAGAATGGTTTGTGATGGGTATGATACCGTGCGAGTGGACCTCGTGAAGGCAATCTTGGAATCATCAGCGGAATTCTCGGCCCGGTCATTGACTTTCAAATCTCCTAAAGCAATATCATTGGTTAAGCTTCATTCTACGTCGAAGGTTACTGCCAATGAAATGGTCGCCAGAATGGATGTTAGGGTAAAATGGTCGGACACCAATCATCTCCAACCAGTTTTTAATAGTCAGGACTCTCACAGTATCTGTAGTTTATCGCCTTATGGAACATGTCCCAAAACAGATCAAAAAGCTCTTCGATATTCAACTACAGGAGCCACTTAACTACCAAACAAAGACACGGGATGAACTTCAGGTCATCCTTGAAAGAATTTGCCGACGTACAAAACGCCCATCCAAGATGATGTAGGACTATGTAAAACTCTGATACTCACCGCTAATACTTTGACGTTCACACATTTCCCAATTTCGGTACTTGATAGCATCTTACGAAAATCAAGAATGGACTGTTCTCTGGCAGTCGCATGCAGTCAGCAGTGATATCATTGAAGGCACAGCATTCTGTTACAGAACATATACAGTTTTGCCTTAGACCAAATTCAAACGGAAGACGATATTCGCTTACAATTTGCAACAGTATCGTCGCGAATTGAGAACAAACACAACTCTGCAGCAGACGCAACGTGTTCGCTGGAGTTTGTATGCGCTGTAGCATTTCTGAGAAAGTTTCTTCGTGCCATAGGGGATATGGTGCGACGGAGTAAGCCGAGGCAATTTAAAGCGGGTTCTATACCTATTCTATTCTCGGCAGTGTTATTAGTGGAATCTTTCAATCGGATAGCAGTTGTTTGAAATTTGTATTCTTGAGAGGTATAAGACAACATGTTGGTCTCGTTGAATTACGGAAACTAGGTGAGGAACTAGCGGGCACTTTAAATATCTTATTCCGTGAGTTGTTGTGGCAAGAAAATCTGCACTCGTCTCGTCTTGAGTGCAATCCAATGAGTGCTGTGAAGCATTATGTAGAAGTCAAGACTACAATAGTGGAATGGCAGAGCAGTTCGTCGAATTGCAGTACTGCATTACATAATCTGGTTACAAAAGCTGCGAAGGACCCGGATAAGGCTATTTTTTTTTTAAGTGGTTAAAGAAGTAAAATAATTTGCTGCACATAAGACACAATATATAGTTAAGAAGCAAATATCATTCAATACAAAAAATTTACGTTAGTTTTGACCAATGAAAAAAACATTACTAAACGAAACAGCCTTCTGACACAAAATGTACCTTTCCAATTTCAAAATTTCTAAAACTTTTTCCAAAATAGCAACAGTGATATTAAAGCGATCCCTCTTTTCATTACACATGATAAGAACGTAACTCGATATCTCGGTAACTTGAAAATTATCGAGTTTTAAACTCGATTTTTGATTTTTGAAAAATATCGAGTTTGAATCTCAATTTTTTTCTTCTCAAAAGACGAATTACGTTTGTAAGGGGATAACCCTAACTCTAGTACACCACATGGCAAAAGATTTGTTTTCCGACCCCCAAAATTCACCAGAAAGAATATATACATCACCAGATGTAAAGGGTCCCCCTTGTCGATCCGGGTCTTCAATAATCTTTTGAAAGATACGTTTCGATTGGAGGAGATCATTGCAAGGCAAAAAGGGAAGCTGGTATTTCACTTCAATAAATGGAATGATGCTAGCAATATTATGTTCTAACTATGAATACAATTGTTTTCACATCACAAGTAGTGTTTTCTGCATATTTTTTTTTGAACCAGCCCAAAAAATGTGATTTTCATGATTTTGCCGGTAAAAAACCACTTTTTTTGGCACTTTTTGGTCTGTAACTCAAAAAAAAAAAAAAAAGTTTTAAAAAATATATAAAAAAAGCTCATGGGGAATGTTATCAGGATTATCATAAAACTAGTGTGACAAAATTTAACAAAATATATCTTGAGTTATCTTTTCCAAACCTAAAATGGGGCAAAAAACGTGTTTTTTATATTAAAAAAATCCAAAATGGTCAATTTCATTATCATGGTTGGATTCATTGAACCCTTTTCTGCAAAAAACTGTATACGTTCATAAAGATTAAATGAATATTAAAGAAGTTACGGCAGTTTTACGGAGACTGTACCTGAGAGTCCACATCCCCTTAAGTGAAATTCAACCACAATTGTTGATACAAACAAACTTCATGATACTTACTTGAATGTGACTCAACCAAAATATCGCTTCTTTTGTGAGTTGAACAAGTATACGACGTATAAAGGGTTCAACAAAAGAAAGTATACCACTTTGTTTATGTCATTTTGAGTAACTTTCAATTTGTTTTTGACCAAACAGGCTAGATAGGCATTTAGATAAATCTTTTAGGCATAATTTGATACCAAATTTTCCCCCTAACAACAAAGATAAACCATGATTAGCACCTTTTAAAGGAAAATATCCCATTTTCAAAAGTCGCATTTCCAAAACACAGCACAAAAAGATTTGGTTAATCTGTCCATGTTCTCCCCATCCAGTCAGTATGCAGCCGCGCGAAAAGTCGTTCCTTTTCTAACCCAGCAAAGCGACCCGGAAGTACTCACCCGTAGTTATACGGCTTCGCAGTCATAGTTGACCTCGTAATAGCACGATGTAAATGAGCTCTTTTCATGATTATAATCACACATTTCAAACACATTTGCCATGAAATTGTATAATAAAAGGCATATTATGCAAATAATATTATCTAATATTATCTGTGAACTTCATGCATGTTGTATTTTCGATGCAAATTATTGCAATCAAACAAACCCGAATTCAAGAAAAACTTGACGAAACTAAAGCCAAATCCACAGTAAAAAAGTCACTTCTGAAGAATCAGGCATCAATTTTATCCATCGTATCATAATATTCATAGTCTTTTGTAACTAGAAACATGCTTACAATTGTATAAAATTATTTAGTCCGGTCAAGTGAATACTTATAATATAGCTCCTCGAATCTTGTCTCGATCTAAATTTATTTCGTAGCGTCGATGGGTTGTTGATCAACTGTTTAAATCTCACGTTTAAATTCAGATTCGCTTGATAGCTCAGATGGTAAAGGGTTCGCTTTGGGAGCGGGAGGTCCGGGGTTCGAAATCGATCCTTCTGCTCTGCACAATGTCATATGATATTTTTTTACAGAAAGGCTATTCTGGTCAAAATGAATAAACATTTCACAATTTTATCACACAAAATGCATGAATTCGGACGTTTTCATTGGAAAAACGGTATTTTTTTCAAAAATTTCAATAATGAATTCAAACGCGGGCATGAAAATGAAGCGCGGGCGTGTTACGGGAAACTAAAAATCAAGTTGGCGAGGCCTAACGGGGGATCGTAAGTTTCGTTTTCTGACCGAAAATCGGTAAAAATCAAACTCGGATTTTCTTATCAAAAAAGAAGTCGGGCATCAATGTTTTGGATATGAAATTAAAGCTTAAGATTCCGTTAGTACGGAAATTGCTCTTAAAATATCGTACGAATTTTAGTCCGGTCAAGTGAATAGTTACAAGAAGCAAAGTCACGAAAGTTGTTAAATTCTAAAATTAGCGATAAAATCACTGTTTGTGGAACAAATATGTCAGATTTAGGATCGTATTATAGAGAAAATTACGAACAATCCACCTACTTCGCCATCATGGCTGCCAGCTAACCCTACCTCAATTAATTCAGGGAAAACAAACTTCTCGTAAGGTTTTAGCGCAAGGTTGACATCCTGCAATCGATCTTTGCGTGGGTTAGAAATCGGCAAGGTCGCTCATTGAAAGCGATACCTGCGTGCTGACTGCCATCCATAACAATTCAAATCCTTCACCCATGCATCAGTTTACATTTGAATTAGCCCGCGCATTGAGGGATATGCGCGGTGATCAGTACGGGATAAATACGGCATATGTGTGTGTGTTAACAATTGGCCTATTCTTCTCGTGCTGTGTATTGAAAATGCGACTTTTGAAAATGGGATATTTTCCTTTAAATGGTGCTAATCATGGTTTATCTTTGTTGTTAGGGGGAAAATTTGGTATCAAATTATGCCTAAAAGATTCATCTAAATGCCTATCTAGCCTGTTTGGACAAAAACAAATTGAAAGTTACTCAAAATGACACAAACAAAGTAGTATACTTTCTTTTGTTGAACCATTTATAAATATTTTATGGTTTATAGACGTTATTCTTAATTGGCGCATTTACGTCAAAAGAGGGAGTGCAATCCAACTGAGCATGCTCAGAGCAATTAGTGTTCCGATAAACATTACAATCTCGTACTTTTACTGCAATGTAATGAACTGTGAACTTCTACATTTTCCGAGATAGTGTTGGTTACCAGCAAACGTTTCATTTCAAACTAGTGGAAATAAATAATGTATACGTTCAAGTTTAATTCACGAGTGTTAGGTCAAATATGAACAGCTCAAAAGTATGAAGATTTGTTTATGATTAGTGCAAAGTTCACCCTACTGAACTACAACACTCTCATCTTGGCTAAATTGATAGCCTCGTTTATAGTACACATAACCCTCTTCGACGTAAATGCGTCAATTAAGAATAACTTCTATCAAAGGCAAAAAAAAAAGGTTAACGTACATCACCCGAAACAAATGTAATCTACAGTATAATGACAACTTAGACTTAGACACTTTGTCCCCATTTTGAGAAAAATGAATTGAAAAGAGGATTTACATAAAATCTAACGATACTGGGTCTCGACCACAAAAAGCGTTCGTTGCTCAGAAATGTAGATGCATGGCCTTTAATACAACCTATACATTTGTCGTGTTATTTTGAATCTATTCATTCAGAAATCTCAGGTGTTGGTCTTTTATTATACCGACACAGAATGTTATAGTTACCGCAAATATGGCCGTCACATGAATGGCCTCTATTCTCATGGACAAGTTTCACTATTTAAGGTGTATGTTCCGATCACTATTTGGTGGCTATGATTTTTTTTCACGTCAAGATATTTTGATATCAGAAGAGTCCCCATATTTTTCTCATTATGTCTGTAACATCTTAGGGCCCAGAAATGTTCCATTTAGAAATTATAGGCTAACATGTGGTGAATTACTGCCAAAGGTGGTTAACCACCAACCAGTTTGTGTACTACTCAATGGGCAAATGTTCTGTGACCTCGTGCTCCTAAATATAGAACCATTGGAGCTATGCAACTCAAACTTTGGAATGCGACAATTTTAAGGATGACCTTTCATGTCCAAATGTGGAGGAAAAGGTCTAGGGACCACTCAGTAGGCCTACAATAGTGTAGACTTATCATTTTGAACTATTTATTTCTGGTTTGTTATTAGTAAAATTCTATCTTGGCATCGCTTCACGGTCGACGGTCGTTACGCTAATTGATCCCTTGTTATTTATCTCTAGTTAAACAGGAGCGACAGCTTTTCGAGCGCCAATATCCGAAATTGCTGCAGGGCCGTCAGATGGGTGGGGGGGTGGGGGGTGCGTTGGGTGCGGACGCACCCCTGAAAATCTCTTCTTTTTTTTTTCTTCTTTTTTTTTAGGGTAAAAATTGCGTTTTTCTTAGTTTCAAATTTCAATGATAGTAAAACTACTCATAAAACATGTTGTTTTAAAACATGTTGTTTTATGAATGGAAAATGGGGTCAATGATGGCAAGATACATGAAAATTGTTTCCTAAATTCGCTGTAATGCTCAGAGCTTCCGGGG
This sequence comes from Ophiura sarsii, assembly GCA_035610835.1. NCBI lineage: Eukaryota > Metazoa > Echinodermata > Ophiuroidea > Amphilepidida > Ophiuridae > Ophiura > Ophiura sarsii. Next base: position 49,828,400 of record CM069448.1, read on the forward strand.
GCTTCGCCCCCTGGACCCCACCCGTTATTGGCTTCGCGCCAGAGGCGCTCGCATCGTTAGCGTGCTGCAGCACTAACACTCTGACGTCATACTACTACTACCCCCTTGGGCAAAAGTGTCTGACGGCCCTGTGCTGGCTTACTATAAACTTGATAAAGCACTGGAGCAAGTGACGGATGACGAGGTGAACCGCAGCAGAACTACACAAACATTCCGGGCGAACTTAAATTTGTCTTTAGCGTATTTTCAAAGAAGGACTGGTAGTGGTAAGAGTTTGGCCAGGTTTTACCGCAACTCCCTAAACTCTTTATTTAAATGCTCGTATACAAGTAGCCTATACTCAGTATACAAGAAGCGAAAAACATGTTTTATGATGTTAAAATTTTTCGTTCGGGATCGAAAACATGGATAACCTCTATGGTCATGTGTTTTAAGCTCGCCTCCTTTCGCGTTACACACAGATCATGGCTTTCACGACATGATTTTAACTTTACACATTTATATTTGCTTGTATACCCCCCTGAGGTAGTAAAAGTATATATTTTCTGAAGGGAAATTTCATGAGGAAACCAAATATGCCATTAAAATTATAGTACGACTAAGAACTAAAATGGTATGATCGGAAATGTTCGGAAAAATATCAGAGTTTTTAATTTTTAATTCGAGATCCATATATTTGTTATACCTACCCCTATCATTATTTACTTTACATATTTGAATTCCCCATGAAATTACCCATTAGATGATATATAATTGTTAAAGTTACTACGTCGGTATGGTAATTATACCGGCTAGTGAATATCTCCAATTTTTATTTTATATATTTTTAGAATTTTCAAAAATATTTGTTTAAGGATGAACCCTTCCCTGATATAAACTGCATTTCTGAATTCCTCTAGTTACAAGCTTTCCAAAAATGTATACTTTTGCTATCATAGGTTGAAAACTTTTTCTGTTATTGTCATTTATAAATCCGGTAAATTGAGGCTGATTATTCATGTTTACTGTGTAGCGAATAGGAAGAAAGCTGATGTTCATTGTCTTATCCATAATTAATTAGTTGTTACAAATAGTTGAAAAGTCTGTTGAACCACATACTTAAAGACTACTAATTATCCTTTAAAATGGGACCAGAATGGTGTTTGTAACATTAGGAGATGACTAGTTATTGTAAAAAGAACAAAACATGGGATTATCCCCATTGAGTTTGTACAGGCGGCACCCCTTCCAGAAACACCCCTTCCAGCACCACCCCTGGTCCCCAAACATCAAACAGCTGTATCTCCCATTCTGTATTAGCTATACCAATGCCATTTTGCAGGCAGATAGCTTGTTATTAGGGCTTTAAAATGATACCAAATTTGTTGAGATAGCTTTTGTGGTTATAAAAATATTTGAGGAAAATTACAGCATGAAACTAAAAAATGTAACGGCACCACCCTATTGGGAGGCGAGTTCATAACGCGTGACCCTATACGTTTCTTGACCTCTAGATCACAGTGATACTTCACACCTACAATCAAGAAAAAAAGGTTGGCACACTTCTTTGCCCTAAAATTACGGGGAAAACGCCCCCTCTCCCCGAGGCAATTAGTCCGGGTCATGTTATCAGAAGCCTTGTGTAGCAGTAGTTCCCCCATCATTGGTTGATGGAGGGCCAGGGGGGGGGGGGGGTATATAAGAAAGGATGAGACACATCATAGGCGTGTGCAGGATGGTGTTGACTCGGGGGCTGTACAGTGGCGTGCACAATTCTTCCGAGTGGCTTGCCGCCAATGGCCGCCGAGTGACGAATTTGAGAGCGGGGCTGTGGGGAGGAGAAGGGAGTGGCATATTTTCCCACAGTGCCCTGGCGCGGAGCTATTTGCGCCGATTGACACATTTGAGAGCAGGGGGGTTGCGTATTTTCCAGAATGCTGGCGCGAAACTAATATAGTGCCGCTTTGTGAGAAACTTGAGAGCGGGGGGTGAGTGTGGCATATTTATCTCTAGTACGCTTCTTTTTAATCTCGGGACCCGGGGGGCTTGAGCCCCAAAGTCCCCCCCCCCCCCCCCCCCCCCTCGGACACGCGCCTGCTTATGCTTTCTATTAAACAATGCTAAGTCTGCAATCTCAATTGTGCGAGTGAGTACAGGGAGGGTTGTAATGAATTGCGTCAAGTGTGCCAACTATATTTTCTTTGATTGTAGTTAGTGGAGGAGAATGACGCAATCGATTTTACACAAAGAAAACAATATGTAAAAAATCATGGAAAACCAAATAATTGGTATAAAAATGAGATGTGAAAAAATCAGTTTCGTAGAAATTGCACATTTTAAAGCAAATTTGACATAATCATTAAATTAATTTTAATTATTTAATCTGCACTTTGAATACTCGTGCAAAACGAAACTCACGATATATCAATGCTGCCGTAATCACAATACAAAGCCAGTACCAATGTTAGAAATTTAACACTTTGCACGCAGCAGGCGTCTGCAGATGACATTCCAACATTTCACAAAATGTTTTAAAAATGTCAAAATTATATATATTTCATTAACATATTTGGAAACACCATGAAAAATGCATGACATGAGTACAAACATGTATTCTAGTAATGGTGCAGTAATCCTTAAAATAGACTTTGGAAAATTGGGAAATATTGAATTGAATTGAATTTCTTCACCATATTTGGAGTCACCATGAGAAATGCATTAAAGTACAAATATGCCTAGTATTAGTTCTGTAATTCTTGAGATAAGACTGTGAAAATTGGGATATATTTCTGAAAGATCTGTTTTGTATAATGGCATGAATGGTAAAACTAATAGCCGCGTGGAAAGTGTTAACTTCTTCACCCGGACTTTCTCATTCGTTACCGTATTTATACGTCATTTACAGATAGTTGACATCCATCATGGACTGAAACGATAGTTTCATTCGTGAAACAAATTATCCAGAAATCTTCTTTAGCGGAAACAGCGCGATGGTTGCAGAGAGAGATTACGAAATCTGTATGTTCTTCAAGAGATCTCATATTACGGCATAATCCTCACAGGTGATGTGTCGATTGCCCGTAACAGACATCTAAGAAACGTCCGACAGGCAGCAACGTTAGACGAAAGATTTCAACCGGAAGGTCGTGTCGGGTTCAGATCCCGACTGGTGATGCTCCGTAATTTCGCCGATATGATTCCGTGATGTGTTGGTCGGCGGATGGGCGATGCCGAACTTGAAGCTATAGGCCTACAGTATGATGTGATCTTTTTCAAATTTGTACACATATTTTTTTCTCTCTTATCAATGAATTTTGACCAGCAGTATCAGGAAAAACTTTCCTGAACTCATAAATCTATTTTGACTATATTTTCCGTTAAAAAACAACACAACACATTACTAAATCATAATAGAAATCGGATCACAGTATGCTTACAAATACAAGGTGTTACCAACGTAATCACCTGTACCTTCTTAAAACAGCATGTCTCTAATTAAAATGGTCTCTGGTTAAACAGAAATACGTGTTAGCATGGTTTAGTAGACCGCATTATACCAACACCAATCTAATTGCATTGGAGTAAATGGACGTAGTAACTACTGTGAAATGGCTGACACGTCTCAAAATTCGGCAATTTGTACGCAATTAACCATAATTATGTTACATCCGAATTTGGACTATGACCCACCTATATTCTTTGACAACACAAGTTTAATTACGTAAAGATTACCTTTTTTACTAAGACCCGCCTATGCTTTGTCATTGATAAAAAACATGGATGTGACAAAGTGTTATGAAAATAGCCGGCTCTAAAACAATTAGAAAGTTATCTTCAATCAAATTCCTCCTTTATAGCTTCCTGTCATTACATTACAAATATCACTTAAATAATGTTGCTCATCATACTTGCAATCCCTATTCAGCTATTTAACAGGCCCAATTTATTACACCCCCTTATATATTATATACAGTCATCAAAAAAGTAACTGATCTGGTAATGAATGTGCTTATAATTCCTACCTAAAATTGTTGAGAAATTAGTCCTCTTTAATTAAAATAAAGCATCGTTAAAATACCGTAGTGTACCTTTTAATGTATAACTAATCAAAGATTTTCTAGTGCAGGGATGATAATTAGAGAATAAAGGTATTGTTGTTAGACCCTACCCGTGTTATATGACTTACTTGACTTGACTTAGGGCGGATGATTTTTCCGAACCACAATGCCTCTCCAGATCTTCCTTTCCAACATAGCTGTTTTTATTTCTTCCACCTGCAATCCTGTATTGCGTTTTAGTATGTCAATGTAGGTCAGGGCTGGTCTACCACGCTTTCTTACTCCGTGCTTTGGAATCCAATGTATGAGTTTGTAGACAAGCTCCTTGGACCCCCTGAAGCAGTGTTCAGCAAATCTTGCTCTGCGTTCTCTGATATTGTCCGAGACTTTTGGCATGTCCCCATACAGGTCCTTATTTGTCACATGCTGACTCTAGCATCCATCCAGTTGTCTACCAAGCTTTGGGGTGACTGTCCATGCCTCACATCCATAAAGAAGGACTGATTCTACTGTAGCTATGAACAGTCTTTCTTTGAGCTTTCTGGATAGTGATTTAGCCTTCCATAACTGACCAAGTTTGCCACAAGCTTTCCATGCAGCTGCTCTGAGTGTTTCGATGTCCTTTTCAGTGCTGTTCATCCAGGCTCCAAGGTATTTGAAGTCCCCCACTTTATCAAGGCGCATGCCTTCGCTTGTGATGATTACATGTATTTGCGTCTGGTTGAACATGTACTTCGTCTTTGCAGCGTTCATTTTGAGCCCAACTCTGCCCTCTGAAGTCTCCACTCTGTTGAGTAGTGATTGCGCTTGAGACACTTCCTCAGACAACAGTGCAATGTCGTCAGCAAAGTCTAAGTCAATTAATACGGTTGGTCCTATTCTTCTGCTGCTTCTTTTTGTTAGGTGGAATCCTAGCTCTTCTTCTCTGCCATCTGGCCTCTTAGGGCATAGTCAAGAACAATGACAAAGAGATATGGAGCCAGGGTGTCTCCTTGTAGTACTCCAACCAGTATCTCAAACACTTCTGTTTCTCCATCTGGTGATATAACCTTTGCCTTGGTGTCTTTGTATATATCGTGTTATATTGTCTGACATAAATGCGGACGATAGTATTATTTTAAGTAGAACAACGACGCCGCAGGTATCAATTTTATGACCTCCACGCGCACATGGATTGTTCAGATCGATACTAATACATGCAATCGTTCAGGGAAAGAGTGAATATTTATTGATGACTTGGTGTTGAGTTATTTCATGACAGGGCTAAATACTACACGGTCCTTATCTTGGTCTGAAACACACATAGCTTCTAACGACTTGGCGCACATAAGTATCATCCCTGTACTAGAAATTTATTGAACTAATAGTACAAGTCTCATCCGTATCTACGCCCCTCGTGAAGTATTTGGTTCCAAGTGAAACTGTTTTGATGATTTTCACAGTTACGCAGTCATTATCCTTTAATACACGTCTTACCACCTTTCCTTTAAATATTATCTATTGTCTTTCTATTGTTGCATCTGCCCTTTATTTTGTTGGAAGAGCTCAGTACCTATGGTTTGTGCACAGCCTGTTATCTAACCCAGAGACCATTACTAAATAATAATCCTTTAAAAGGGAAGTGCTAGAACAAAGGAAATAGGCCTACTTATATACATCTTTGGGAGAATTATGTTGCTGTCCATGCATATTATTATCATGCCAATTGGGTTTTCAGAGATTGTCATGAGAATAGTCAAGCTATTATACTATAGAACCATAAACATAGGCATATTATGCTTGTACTTATTCTAATACATTTCTCATGATAACTCCAAATATGGTAATGAAATTTAATTATTTTAACATTTTGGAACCATTTTGTGAAATTGTGGAGTGTCCTCGGCAGACACCTGCCGCATGGAAACTGTTGCATTTCAGTGATATGAAAAGAAACGAAACATAACTGCAGAATGACACTGATTGAGACACTCTTTGTGTTTTACCGTTTGCTCAGGAGGAAGAATGAGCCATTTTATTTATGAACTCCAAATAAATTTATCAAGATATGATTTATTTATATTATGAATTTATTTATTCAAATGAAATAAAACTATTTGAAAAAGAATTATATTGTTATCTTTAATGTTCCTTGAACGATGATACCTTAACTATATAATTTCTACAAGCAAGATTGTATGATATTGTGAAAGTGGCCCGATTTCTAGACGACTTTAGTAGATCGGTCATAAATTGTAAATACAAGTAGTTAAAAAGACCAAATGAAATTATTCTGGTATAGTCAAAACAACAAACATTTGCTTAGAAATAAAATTGCAATTATATACATTTTTTGTTATTGTCTATATTTCTAGAAAAATGTACAGTGCATGTACTAAATTGGTGAATTATTACATTAACAAGTCAAGATTAACTAACTACAGTGATGTAAAACTATGTGCAATGCTCACAAATCAAAATATGACTTGTACCTGTGTGTAATAATTTATTTTACTATATACAGGGTGTATCAAAAAATAGGACTCTCTTTCAGCATATAATTGATCCTTATTAAAACCACTGAACCATGACCAATTTGATTTCATTGTAAAGTACTAATAGGGTTAAAATCCTGAAAATCTGAGATTAATCCAATGACAAATAAGACCGTTAGCATAATTTGCGTAAACAATGTCATTTACTAGTCTGTATAATGGGATTTACACATACCAACCAGGAAATTACATGGTTTACATTTCAATACTTTACATTCATAAACATTGTAAATCATCTATCAATAACTATAGCAAAGATTAGTTTGGTATTACTCTTATTTCTGGCACAAACCATTAATAGCTACATAATCCACAAATTTGATGCATGGATATTTCTGTGCAATGTTCAATGTTGCTCAATGTTCTCACGAGAAAGCCTCAGCATGTAGGAAAGTTGTGGTAGGAAAGCACCAATCATATCAATTGCGTATATTCCAATCATTGACAGAGAAAGATATTTTAGACTTGTAAGTCAACTTACCACTTAGTCAAGTGTGAGCATGATAAGAATAAGAATAATTTAGCATGATAAGAATACAATCTTTTTTGGGGGGGAACTGTGTAATTTTATGCCGCAGAGAAGAAAATATGATTTTTACAGAAGGCCGCAATCAGACAACCTGAGCTGTGCACTGCCGACTGAATCAAATTCGGCAGTCCTGCATAGGTAAAACCTAGGTAAAATGATATCAAGTAAGCATCTGATTAGGTGAAATGGGGGGGGGGGGGGATAATCCTGAGCCTAAGAGTAACTTACAATGAAGCTTATAATGAGTAAAATTTGGCCTATTTGTATTCAATCTATGAAGTAAGCTTATGTTTACTTTGATTCCATGCATGGTCATGGATGATGGAGTAGGCCTGAGCTTATGTTGTGTTAATTACTCTAAAGCTTTGTAAAACTATTTCAAGATGTGAGGGTCACATCATGAAGGTATCGTGTATAATGTCTGCATTCTGGAGGCAAAACCATTTAACAGGTTGGTTAAATTATACACAAAGTCTGATAAAGGGTACATCTGCTATGTTATTGTGTAGATGAATTAATCAAATTTGAACATTGGTGGGGAAAGTCACCAACTTTATCATTTTAGAATCTATTTTGATTATTTGTGTACAACAACACAGAGCATGTACCCCTTTTCAGTCAAGAAAACACCTAGACGTTCAATTCAACAAGAATATCTTTCAAAAGGATGAACGCTGTCCTGACAAGTATTTCTTATAAAAAGGATGGTAGCTGTCCTCTCAAAGTGCAATATTGCTATGATAATTTTGCTATCTCCAGTAGATAGCAGGTATCCACACATGACAATTTCAACTCATAAATAATTATAACAACATGGAAATATCGTTAAAATGATCACAAAATGTTTCAAATTATTCAAGGTAACTATTCCAGCACATTTCAAGTACATACAGCTCAGGATTCAATGGGACATCACCTACATGCACACCGACTATAAAATATGAATATCATATCAATTTTGAGAGATCTTTCAAATTTGTGTTTTTTTACTGGAAACATTGGCGATTACGGTGACATTTCCAAGCTAGTCAGAGGTGTAGTCTACTCCATGACCATTTTTTTTGGGGAAAATCGAGCAGGCTAACCTATCTATTTTCTGCACTTTTAGGTAAGAACGCGTGATCATCTTTAGAAAAAAATCACTCTACAAGCCACAAGGTCTAATTTCGCAAATTAGTTGTCTAAAACATAGTTTTATATCAGTATTTCTGTACATATCCCCAATAATGCTCTAATTAGTAGTGTGCACCCTGTATTGTTATAACCCTAACACTCCCGGTGGATTTTCCAACGAAATTTTTTTCAAGCAAAAAAAAAACACACACAACAAGAGGTGCCACGCCCCGGGGTTTGAACCCACGACCTCTCGGTTACAAGTCGAACGCTCTATCAACTGAGCCGCGGGGGGAGCTATGCTGGGCGAGTGTATTCGCCCAGCTATGTAGCCCGGGCCCATTATTTCACCCAAAAACCTCAGCGCCCGGTGGAACCGACAGGCTGGGAAAAGGGATTTCATGGGGTGTGGGGCTGTAAGGGTTAATCAAGGTAATATTAGAGAAAAAAAGTGAAAAATAAAAAAAATAAAAAAAATTGTTCATTAATGATAATGCAAAGCTCAATGTGTATAATAATTTTAAAATTCCCTTGAAGTGGCGCCCCGGGTACATGCTGCACCTGCCGACATTAAATACGATGCCTTCGCAAAATTAGCATTTCTTCCAAGCTTTGTTCCATTCTAAAGGCTGTATATCCGTTGATATGTTGACGTAAAGAGGTGATACACTGATACGTGGTTTAGGATAAAGAAGATTACTCAGCCCATCATTGGAGAATCTGTCCTTGCCGGAACTCACCAAACACCATCTGTAAAAATTTTAAAAAAGGGTGGCACAAGGAAGACGAATGAATGAATAAGTGAATAGGTGAATGGATTAATTGATAGAAAGGTGAATGAATGAGTGAATGAATAGGTGTATGAATAAGTAGGTAAATGAATGAAACGCTGCGATTATTTGCAGTTGAATTTCCTAACACCCGTCTTCCATCGAGACATACAATTACAAGAAATATTAAGAGTTGTGTGTGAGTGCCAATAGGAATGCTAGAAACAGTGGTCGTAGAAGAACAGCTAGATTAGTCGGGCATCCCCCCAGGACTCCCCCAAACAAACTTTTTTGACTTTCTTTCATGGTCCTAAAACATATTTAGGATGTTACTAAAAATAATTTTGGTATGCTAACGGGTTATTTAAGATGGCGTCCAAAATGGCCGCCAAAACTGATCAAAATTCATAAAATAGCATAATTATATCAATCAAAATGTATGGGAAAAGTATAGTTTTGATAGTGGGATGTATGAAGTAGACCACTAGACACACAAATCTAGTACTTTTACTTTGTTAACATACCTAAAACCAAGATGGCCCTCAAAATGGCCGCCAAAAATGGTAAAATTTCATAAATTGGCATATATGAACCAACATGTAGGATCAGGGTATAGTTTAAACAATGGGATGTATGTGTTAGACCACTAGAAACTCATATCTAGTAGTTTTGCTTTGTTAACATACTTTAAAACCAAAATTGCCGCCTAAATGATGGCCCAAAATGGTCAAAATTCCATAAAATGGCATAATTAATATCCACCAAAATGTATGATGAACATATAGTTTTAACTCATATCCAGTATTTTTGCTCTGTTAACATACTTAAAAATCCAAAATGGCTTCCAAAATGGATGAAATGACCATCGTTGGCTTTTTGTTGGTTGTTTATGCATTATTGATGCCATTTTGGATGTTGTTATATCTTCTGAATATAATTTCTAGTCCTAAAATCATTTTTTATACACAAAATCTGTGTTCTTACCATTTAAACAGCTATAAGGGGGGTCACGACATTGACAAATCATCCAAGAAAATGAACTAATGCTAGTGTTGAATTCTGTACAGTTTAATAAAATGTGCGATATTCTATACGTTTGCATGTACAGATTTTCAAGCGGCTATATTTATATTTTGTCCTTTTTAAAAATCTGTTTTCATCAACAAAAGGTGTACTTTAAGTCCCAATCCTGGACTGTACTAGTATCGTCCGATACTGTAACACCCAGTATCATTTTTAGCACCTTGTCAAAAAGGTGAAATCACCATGTTTTACATAATGGAGTGTATCTTGAGTATGATAAATCCGATATTCATGATCTAAAATTCCAATGTGATAATACAGTATGACAAAGATGATGTAAAAATAACGGACCTAATCCTATCGATTTTGATGATGACAAAAATGATTGAACTTTGGGCATCGATGGGTACTAATCATTTTGGGACAGCCTGTAGACGATTTTCAACCGATTTCCAAGAAATGGGTGTTTTTTTTTTTTTGCATTATCACTAATTTCCCAAACAATCATCAATTTCACCAATTTCCTTGAATCAAAATGATAGATAATTGAACGTTAGTAAAAATGTGTTTCATTATTCGATAATTAGGCATATAGCCTAAATACTGAAGAACAATCGATAGTTAGGTTTTTAAAATTGCAGTCGAAAATTAGTTTGTCAACATAATAATAATAATGAATTTGTAATTTATCGAGAAACAAGATCTAATCCATGGCGCAATTAACAAACAAAACAACATTGGAAGCAAACTCTCTTATTTTCATAAAAAAAGCCTGGGTTTATCAGTTAGAAAATGTGGTTAATCTGTTGGAAAAACACAAGATTTGTTCACCCCAAAACCCAGGTTTTTAACATTGTATATACCGTATGAGTGAAAAAAATAGAAAAAAAGATTTTCGATTATTTTACTTGGACTTTAACCTGTGGTTTGTTTTTTTCAATTTGAAAAAGGCTTGATTTTCAAGTTTTCAATGTGAATATTGGTTTTCAATGGATGAACAAAGTGTTTTGAGGAAAAAATACTACGATTGACGCATAAGTAAGAAGCTAATGAGTTTCAGTATGCCCAAGTCTGATAACTGTAATTTTCATATACACTCTAGAAATTATCGCGACAGAAAGCAGGCAATAGAGATAACACAACAAAAATGAAAAGTATTGCAACATAATATAATGAAAAGTGTTTTTATCATCAAATTAATATTACACTAAATAAATGTCGGAAGCATAATGAGCATTTTAGGATTTGAGTCCGAAAGCAGTTAACACCGGCATAGACCTACCGCGAAAGACATTCAAGGGGTGAGCGGGTTCTTAGTGTTTGTGAAAGGATTGGTCAAGAAAAGATTCGATAACGATAATTATTTGACAAACGCAAATAGTTAATGATTATCTTTTCGAGATATCGACGATTATGTAAATTTTCCTCCATAGAGCTCTGTATAAAAGCGCATCTTCTCCATATTACTCCCATGGTCTTTTAAGGTAAGATCCTGCAACATTCGAGGACACGTGCCATAGACAGAAATGATTACTTTAAACGATTTTTAAAAAAGTTCAACATGTCAATTAATTAAAATAGCAACAACTTGAGGGTTTAATATTTTCGCTCGTAGGAACAAAATTCGGGTTAAGGTTGAATTCAAGTTTAAGATTGAATTCAAGGTTTGCATACTTTACACAGATTACAACTACGTCGCAGTTTCAAAATCACGTGGAGTTGACAAAAATATTTCCAAGTGATTTAAGGATGAATTCAAGTTCTGCGTTCTGGATATCAGTCTGCTCCTCCATCTCGCCTCCATCCCAACCTCAGCCCACCGTCGCCGCTTTTAAATTAAATAAGCAATCTCGAAATACTCTCATTTCGCGTATTTTCTCCTTTAAAAATATGTTTAAATATCTTTTATCACAGGCGCGTAGCTAGGATTTTTTCAGGGGGGGGGGGGGGGCAAGATCCCCATAGATCCCCATAACGGTCCCTATTTCAAAGAAACCAGGTCAAAAAACGGCTGATTTAACATGATTTTCCACCTTTTTCGTCCCCATTTTGCCAATTTTTCAGCCCTTGTAATTTCAAGATTACGCCCCAAAATAACTGACGCTAGCTGAAATAGAAATATTATTCATTACACAGACGACCAATAGTTGGTAGGGATATGCGCAGAGGACTCCATTATTATTGAATGCACAATCAGCCGATTTTGTATCCAAAAATAACATGACGTAAGACGACATAATAAAGCCCATTTATATCGTACTTGAGAGTGCGTAAGTTGCACATTAAATATTAATACGCGAGGATCGTGAAAATGGCTTCGAAGGCAACCATATTAAATTAATGGCGACATAGAGCTACGATGTCCATTTAAAAAATATCAGCAGTAATTGTGGCCAAGAAACATTCATATTTACCATTGGTACATAATATTATATTTTGACATGGGCACAGTTTGGAGGGCAGAAGATGAAGAATCACAAATCGTTTTACCAGTGGCATGTGTGATCAGGGCTGGGGTCTCCATTCCCCCGAAAGATTTCACACAACTTCTGCATGATTACGCAGTGTTGCGCAAATTCTGTTCTGCTTTTTGTTCTTCATTTACATGAAACTGGTCATTTTCTGTGTTCAAAATATGCTTCAGATTATATTCCTAGACATGCACGCATAGCGCGCCAAAAAAATGCTATTTTATACTACATTTGGTTTCAATTCCAACTGATTGACGTTTTGAAATTGGATGTTTAAGCTTCTCTGAATCGTTGCAATTCCCCCTGAATGAGTCTAAGGTGAGGGGGCGCGTTTCCCCGACACACCCTCCACCCTTTGGACAAACTAAAGCACCCTGCTTTTTACCCGAACTTGGAATCTTGGACATCCCGGTGGAGTTGGACTCGGACTTGGCCCCTTGGAGATGGACTTACACTAACAATATAGAATCCCTGAACACGTGTCCGGAATAGTTCAGACTCGCCCCCACACGAACTGTGGACAGGTGTGGCTGCTGGATGCCGCAACTGCCCCCTCACCCACCTGTACAGATGGGGATCCCTCTCTGTTTGTGAATGCCGACACAACATTGTCACTGAAAACTATGAACAAATATTGTGAATAGGTAAGCAGGGGTCTGGTTTGGAAATTATCGAGTGATCAAACTGTTTTGACCCCGCCCTCTTTAGTGGTTTTCAAAACTTTTTTGCCCCCCCCCCCCCCCCCCCCCCCCCCGCTTTTCGAGATTCAAAACTGTTTTGACCCCCCTATGATTTTCCAGCCTCCCCCCCCCCCTTCCAAAATATTTATGAACGCTCCCTAATTTATATATTTAGTTTTACGATGAAAAATAATTGCTAACATTAATAAGCGCAATAGGTAGTACAGAAAATAGGTAATGAAGAGAAGAGGGTGAGGGGCGGAAAGACTCAAATGTATGCACTTTTTGTAAAAAAACAGAAGAAACCATACTACACCTATTTTGTGAATGCCCGACCATATTAAAACTATGGGAAAATGTTATAAAATGGATTAAGGAAAATACACCATCATTATTGATAGACAGATTCAACTATTTGGGCTTTTACTATACAAGTTCAAAATGAAAGTGGGGCTACTATTTGTTCCAGAAGCAAATCGGTCTTGCGGGTTTTAACAAAAAATTGAATTCTCTCTTACCATTTAGCAAAAGGACTGTGTAATAACATTTATTTAATGCTCATTATTGTCTGTATTGTACTAATATTATGAAGAATGTGATCTGTATTATACTTTGTATTGAACATATGAGGATACTGTGAGAAAAAAAGGGGAAAAAAAGAAAAAAGAAGACGAACAAAGTCTCAAAGCTATCACCCCCTCTATTCTTCCTTTCCCTTTCCTTTCCCCCTTCTCCTTCCCTAACTTCGCATTTACATTTCCCGGTATAGGCCTTCCAGTAGCGTAGGCAAGGGAGCAGAGTGCCCCCCCCCCCCCCCCCCCCCCTCCCCGACACAAAATTAGGGGGATATCGGGAAGGCAAAGAAAGGGAAAGGGGGCAGGAAAAGGAGAAAAGAAATAAAGGGAAAGTAGAAAAGGGAAAGAAAGCAAGGAAAAGGAACAGGAAAAGGAAAATCCACAATGCATTTACCGGGCTATTTTAGCCAAAGAAGTATGTTTACCGGGCAGAAAGAAAGCAGTTTCACAGGGCAATTCTGGTCGCTTTCTGCCCGGGAAATAGAACTTGCCAGCCCAGGTCATATCACCCCAGTCATATCAAGCCCACTAATCACCACCACCACCTAAAGTCAAACAATCGACAATATTGACTTTTCGTGTCAAAATTACATCCAAATTAGCTTAAAATAGGTCTGACATTTCCAATTTCTCTTACAGTTATTTCGAAATAATGACCCTTCGGAATAACGACCCTTATTGCATTTTCGGAATAACGACCCCTATTACATTTTCGGAATAATGACCTTTCGGAATAATGACCCTTATAGTTATTTCGGAATAACGACCCTTCGGATTAACGACCCTGATTTTCTGTTTCCGTTGTCCAAAATCTTTGAGCGATCATAACAAAAGTCAAACAGATATCAATTATGATTTACTATATACAGGGTGAGTCAAAAAAAGTGTACCCTAATTGAAAAAATCAACAAACAAAACAATTTGACCACAAAATCAAGGCAAATAAAACTTTAAATGATTGCGCCATTTCTTTGCTACCATCTGGAAAAAAATCACGCTATTTGATGATACCGTTAAGTAAATATGACTATTTCTGTACAGGAGCTGTTTTTTCACCTAAAACACGGGTTTTTAATTTCAAGCTTAACGAGCTTAATAATGTTTACTAGAATTATGATGTAAAGCATTACACATCTTGTTTATTAAAAGAATTAAGTAGACAATACACTTGTTCAAAATTGTCTCCTAATAGATTAAAACAATAGACAGCTTTAAGGCCTATTTATGACACAATTACCACACTTTAATCATTTCATAACAAAGGAATTGATCCTTTCGCTGTCGGTATTGTAATTTTTTATTGGTCGTATCTTATGAAATATAATGGTCAAGATCTGGAAAGCGTGTTCGGACGTTAAATTGGTTACTTTTATTCAAAACAGCGTAAAATAAGTTTCCCTCAACCAATCTAAACCAGATAAAATTCATATTAAAGCTAATTGATTTGTCTTTATACCGTAGTATATTGTTTTGAAAACAAACGAATACTTTTTCTAAAAAAAAATCGCTGAAGTTGAGTACACTTTTTTTTGACTCACCCTGTACATGTGTATAAGCTATGATTCAGAAACAATCATGAGGCTAATAGGTCCTAGTCCCTGCCATGGTGATAGTTGGCAGTTGTCTTCTTCGTGCTATGGATTAAAGGGCCGTGTACTACATTTTTATGACAGCTCATAAATTTAGATCAAGTTTTAGACTCGATTAAATTCATACGGCCATATCAGCCATTGAAAAATACGTTGATTTTATTGTCTTTGGACATTGATTAGGTAATGTTTTGAGAAATGGTTCTCTAATTGATTAATCGGGACTACACATTTGATGAGCTCATATCCGGTCCGGAGTTAACTCTAGAACACGTCTGCACCTGATTTTTGTCTGTATTATTAATTTGAGTGATTTTTGGCCAGTTTAAACCAATGAATGAATTTGTAGTAAGCTTACCATTTTAAGCTTACAACTGTCAACTTCTGACTTTTATATTTCTAATCCGAGTTTTAACCACCCAAAATCATGTTTATGGTGCTAGGGCATTGATATTTAAGTCCATGGGACAATAAAGTATTTGATCACAAATCTGTTACTGATTTCATACGTAGCTCAGAATGTGATATAATATCCTAAAAAAAGCAAATAAGGGCACATTATATGATTTTTCCTTGAGATTTCTACGCGAATGTCATTTATTTTGTCAAATAAGTTGCGGAATGACCGATCAGTGACACTGATATGATACGTAGCTCAAAATGTGATATCGTATCCTAAAAAGTAAATCAGGGCACATTATATGATATTTACTGAAGCCTATTTTGTCCACAATTGGTAGGAAAAAGAGGGTCATTTATGACTTATGTCGTCAAATTGGTTGCGGATTGACCGATCAGTCACACCGATATCATACGTAGCTCAAAATGTGATATCGTATCCTAAAAAGCAAATCAGGGCACATTATATGATATTTTGCGTATTTTGTTTGCAATTGCTAGGAAAGAAAACTCTGTTTTTCTTTGCGATTTCAACTCAAACCCTCATATAATATGTCGTCAAATTTGTCGCGGATTGACCGATTAGTGACACAGATATCATATGTAGCTCAAAATGTGATATCGAGAAGCAAATCAGGGCACATTATATGATATTAAGCCTATTTTGTCCGGAATTGGTTGAAGAAGAAAAAAATACTTAAGATTTCAACGCGAACGTCGTTTATGTTGTCAAATTGGTTGCGGATTGACCGATCAGTAAAACCGATATCATACGTAGCTTAAAATGTGATTACGTATCCTAAAGCAAATGAGGGCACATTATATGATAATTAGTCTAATTTGTCCGAAATTGGTTGAAGAAAAAAAATCTGATTCAAATCAAATTTGTTGCGGAATGACCAATTAGTGACACCGATATCATATGTAGCAAAAATGTGATAATGTATCCTAAAAAGCAAATCAGGGCACCATTATATGATATTTTGCCCATTTTGTCCGCACTTGGTAGGAAAAAAAAAAAAAATCCTTGCGATTTCAACGCTGATGTCATTTATGTAGTCAAGTTGGTTGCGGATTGACCGATTAGTGGCACTAATATCATACATAGCTCAAAATGTAATGTCGTATCCTAAAAAGCAAACTGTGGCACATTATCGCCTATTTAACCTATAAAAGCCTAATACGAGGGGGTATCATAAAGTTTTAGAAATCACCCAGAAGTGAAGGAGCCAGAAACTTAATTTTGTTATGTGATCCTTCAGACATCTTTACTAAGTCCCTGTGCAAAGTTACACATTTCTCCTACTTTTTATTACCTGTCCACAGACCGCCATTGTAGAGATCCTCAGATTGACCGCCATCGATTGATTCTCAGATTGTCTCAGATTGTGTTATTCCCAAAACAGCAATAAATAGTTTAAAGTTTAGACAGAAAGAGGTCAAAGGTCATTACAAATAAGCTTGGTGACAATAAACTTATGGGTAACATGGGGTGTACACACATTGACCTCTAATGACCCCTACATGACCTTTGACCCTTTCTGTCAACACTTTAAACTATTTATTGCTGTTTTGGGAATAACACAATCTGAGACAATCTGAGAATCAATTGATGGCGGTCAATCTGCTGAGGATCTCTACAATGGCGGTCTGTGGACAGGTAATAAAAAGTAGGAGAAATGTGTAACTTTGCACAGGGACTAAGTAAAGATGTCTAAAGGATCACACTGGCTCCTTCACTTCTGGGTGATTTCTAAAACTTTATGATACCCCCTCGTATATACCGTATTTAACAACTGCTTCTCAAAACTATTCAAGTCTTTCATTTGTACTAGTACTTCCCTTTTAAAGGGTTATTAATCTATACATATTAAAACAAGCACAACTATCCCATGCATGAAGTCACAATGACGTCATAAAAATGGCCGGCCTCAAAATGCCGTTGTATTTTTTTGTACAGTGACATATAGGCTAAACTTAAAATGTTCGCTAATGCCCATGCCCAATTACACGCTAAGAAGGGGCGGACTCGCCCCAACATAATAAATGGACAAATGATGTGTCGATTTCATATGTTCGGGTCACATGGCCTAATTTGTCACAGTTGTGTCTAGTTGACTTTTAATCAATCTTTACATGGAATAACTGATAGTTTCTGCAATATTTAACTTGCCTATGAAGCCGGACGAGCTTGCCCATCATGAGGGCGAACCTGCCCCGGCGTGAGTATTGTGGGGTTAGTCCGCCTTGTTGGTTATTTTCCTTACTCCTGCACTTACTAAAAGTTCTACAGAGTTAAACCTATGGGGTTATGTAGCTAAGAAACGTAGCTTTCATTTGGAAGTAGGATAGCTTTCTTACTTGTAAAATGTGTCCGCTAGACAAGCGTGAAAATTAGAGGGCGGACTAGCCCCGCTCTTCCCTACATTCTAACTGTTATTATCCATTGTTCTTCATGTCGATTATATCTACGAATGCACTACCGGAATTCTTAATCGTGCAAGGTCAACGTAATCGATATTCAAGATAATGCACGTTGCTAGTTGTAACTGATTATGTTGACCTTGCACGCTTTCGACTTCCGGTAGTGCATTCGAAAGAGTGTAAATCTAGAAACACACTTATTGTATTTTTTTTACAAACTACCGCTCATCACACTACCGTTATGCATAATAACCTGGTGGTCTTATATTATATCACCTAAAACAACATTGCTAAAGTATACATATTATGCTCGTTCTCAAGTATGCATTATAAGTCGGATAATTGCCTCGTGTTCACACCATTCTGGGAAAATAAAGACCTCTGATACTCCTCGGTCTGGAAAAATAAATGACCTCGGCTTCGCTTTGGTCATTATTTTCCCAGAATGTTATTATCACAGGCCGAGTACCAACGGACTTTGACCGTGGTCACCATGTGATCTGGGGGTATTTGGCATTTTCTTGTTCGATTTCGTCGTCAAGGCGTACGGCGCACGGCATCTCATATTAACGTTTTCACACAACGTTTGAAGTTTAAACGCAAATACGGGCGCTCGATGCGTCTTTTTCCGTTGGCGCGCATCTGTTGCATTGCTGAATATTTGCAATCCGGCGTATCCCCACCCACTAACGCAAAACGCATGGCACGACGCAGCTTGCGTTGTATTTTGAATTAGTGGGGAATGTCACAATAACGATTCGCGTCTGATTTTGCCACTTCTAGAGTTCCTTGGGTGTGATCCTCGTCGATTATTCCTTTACAAAATGTGGCCGTATGTATGTAAGGCATGAAGCTTTCAGGCCCTTTCTTTAATATTGACATGCTAGGCTTATATTAGATGAAGCACTACGAGCTTCCTCTGACAGATAGTTTACCATCAGTTTGCAGCGAAAACAGACACCATTCTTTGTCGGTCGATGAATTAAATCTCGAGATGATCAGACGTTCCTAGAAACTAGGAAATGTGTAGAAGGGTGCTTCCGACAATCCCAGGCACGCGATATATAGCACTTAGCATGAATGCCATGTTGTGTTCCATTCTAAAAGTTGAATGTCCGTTGATATGTTTACATATAAAGGTAATACAGTTACATTAGGCGTTGGATATTGAAGATTACTTAGCCCATCATAAAGCAACCTTTCTTTGTAATGTTTTAGAAGACAATTGCTGGAAGAAGAAAAAAGAGAGTACCGATTATCGATCATAATAAAGTTAAAAGTTATGAAAAAAACCGCTCTCATTTCAGGATGCATTGACACTCTTTTGCATTTATGATACATATACTATACAAATTCTACAGACATTTAAAAGCAGTTTGATACGGGGTTTTTGTTCTTCTTTTTTGTTTATTTTTTTGTTTATTTTTTTATATCTTTTTTTGTTTTCTTTTTTTAATTTTATATTTTATAAGCCTATTTCCTACCAGAGACGGTTTATAATATCGGTATATGATAAATGAAGCAGTGACGAGTATTTGTGGGTGTTTCACATTCCATGCACGCAAAACTTGATTGGAATAGTCAGGTTCCTCCCATAAATACACACAGGCACTGTTGATCGACATTTTCAAGATAATAAACGATTGTATATATATATATCTTCTTACAGCGAATCGCAAGCACCAGGGGCGTCATATAGCCTAGGGGGGGGGGGGGGGGGGGCATGGGTACACGTCCCCCCCCCCCCCCCCCCCCAATAACCCTGAGGTGGAAAAGCGTCTTATTATGATGATGATAATGAGTGATGATGATGAGTGATGATGAGTGAAGATAATAGTGAATTAGTATCATGATAATAGAAGATGGTAGATTTCGATGATGCCCGGCCCTTGATGGTGATATTCATAATCATGAGATCGCACGTATAAGGCCTCAGGTGACAGATCGACAACTATATAGTTGATGATATCATACGAGCTGTTACATACTTACAATAGCAAGGGGCCTACGGGCTCTTTCATCATGCATGATAGCAACGTGAACGCAGTGTACTTTTGAGTTTCGGAAATTGGTTAGTACGCAATTCATTATTTCAGCGCATGCGTCCCCAAAATGCAATATTTTTGGGTACAAGCTTGTTAAGAACCAAAATGTACCTCAATCATAGCAAAAGATAAACGTAAAGTCAAAATTTTCGCCCGCTACGCCCGCATTTCTATTTTAAACAATATTTGTTCACTTTAATTAATTGCTCATCCCCCAATATGAACAACCTAGCTGCGCCACTGGTGTGTCGTATTTTTCGCCCATAATTCGCCCATTATACACATCTCATTTGATTATTTTGAACACATATTCGTCACAAATTTGGTTAAAAGTATGCACCAAATTGCACCATTTTCATTGAATATTTTCAAAATGTTCTTAATCTGAGGGGAGGGGCACATCCCCAGTGGCGTAACAAGAGTGGTGATCGACACAGATTGGTTGAGATTGGAACTGTCGGTTGATTTTACAAGAGGAATCATGGAATTATGATGGTCAAAAGTACACAGATGAATTTTTTTCATGTGTTCCCAAAATGCAATTTTTTGAACAACCTTGTTTGGAGTTGCTGGTTCTTCAGCTCCGGAGATCGAGATGGTCAGTTGTGATACGAAATGGGGGACGGTTGATTTTATTAGTGAAGGGACAGCCGACAAATTTAAAGTGGGTGCTTTGGACGAAAAACCACGGATAAACCTCTCCTCTGAGACGGGTCGAAGCAGTCTTCAGTAAAATGGCCGTCACAGATATAAACGGTCTTAGCCGCCTGGTTGATAAACTCGGAGCCTCTCGATCTGGCCATAAAGGCTAGCCAAGCTTCTGGGTATAAAAACTTCCTTGCACGGAGGTTGTATACGCTATACCCAGAAAGCTTGCTATTGCCGCATCCTCCTACAGCACAACGGGTACTGTAGGACGAATACGGCCTTTCTCTTTTTTTGCATTTGTAGAACTTCAACTAACTTTAGAGGCCTTTGATGTTGTGATGATGTGATGATGGGTTGGTACGATCTTGCAATGGGTTTTTTTAAATTTCGCGTTCGTCACGTTTTGTTTACGCTGTTTGACAGTTCACTTCCGGTTCAAATTATTGACTGGCAACACTGCCACTTACAAAAATAGTCCCATGATTGACGTCATTTATGGCACTGTAACGTGTTGCTAAGTCCGCGATTTCATAACAAGTATGTTCCATGTCGAACACAGAGTTGCCATTTCTGTGTACAAACCGCTAGGAACTCGCGGGTTTTATATTCATTATTGAATTTGGTAAGACCAGAGCTGCATTTTGATATGAAAAACATTGATTTTCACAATTCCTTTTCCTGTCTCCTTTAAGGGGGGACTTAAGGAAGTTTTTGATTTGATTTTTTGAATTTGTGAGTGCTGTAATTATTGAACTATTAATCAAATGTATATAAAAGTATACATTTTTGGAAAGGAAATGGATCAGAGAATCCAAATTTGGCGTCAATTTTGACCAAAAAAGTAGATTTTTTGAGAAAATCACAAAATTCACTTTTTTGACCCAAATTTTTTTGAACAAAGTTAACAAAAAATCATTTTGAGTAAAAAATGGCCAAATCACTTTATAATGTTAAGACACTAATGAAGGGATGATTTTGTTTTAATCTAATATTTTTTTAAAATTTGACCAAAAAGTGCCAAAAAACGTGAAAAAATAGATTTATTTTTTTTTACACTTTTTGGCCAAAATTTAAAAAAATATTGGATTAGATTTTTAACAAAAAATTCGTCCCTTCAGTAGTGTCTTAACATCATCATCAAGTGATTAGGGCATTATGAACTCAAAATTATGTTTGTTAGCTTTGTTCAAAAAATTGGGTCAAAAAAATGATTATTTGTTGTTGTGATTTTCTCAAAAAATCAACATTTGTGGTCAAAATTGATGCAATATTTGGATTCTCTGATCCATTTCCTTTCCAAAAAGGTATACTTTTATATACATTTGAGTCATGGTTCAATAATTACAGCACTAATAAAATTCAACAAAAAACTTCCTTAAGTCCCCCCTTAAGTCGAAAAATTTCGCACGCTCCGCGCGTTTTCTTCACTTAAAACAATCAAGATAGCACATTTTTGGGATAAAAGCTCGTTTCAAGCTGAAATGTGGCTCAATCATGGCATCATATAGTGTGAAATTGCAATTCTTTGGTCTGACAAATCTTGTAGGTTCAATTTATTTCTTTATCGTCGATTGGTTTTATCTCGAAAAAACAGGTTTCTCGACCGATAAAGCAGGTTTATCAAAAACTATGACAATCTAATCGAAAAACCAGGTTTATATTATCGAAAAAACCTGGTTGATCGGTCGAGAAACATGGTTTTCGAAAAACATTGACAATAGATTCAATAAACTTGGCTTTTCGATTTGATAAACCTGGTTTTTCGATCGAAAAACCTGGTTTTTCTCTTCTATTGTGCAAAATACTTACATAGACATAGGCCTACGGTTCGATCACAAATTTATATAGACCATTTCAAATTGAAATTGATTTTTCCGAAAACTTTCGATAAATTTTCGTTGTTTCCGAACTGTCATTCCGTGCGTGGTAATACAATGAGAACCGAAATACAATGTAAAGACTTCCAATTTGTTCCCGCATTTTCCCGACAGCTATTTGAAATGGTTTAAGCTATACTACGGATACAATGAGTTGGCTTCATCGCATCTTATTATATCCTAAACATGCTAAATGACACTTATATTTTTTTCCTTTATCATATGGCATACCTCTTATTGTTCTTGGGCCCAGGCTTTTCATGTACATGGTATTTTGTAATAGTATTATAAAACGCAGTTGGTCCTTCTTGTCTGGTCTTGAAGTAGCCATGGTAGTCAACGCGATTAAACATGTCGTCATCCTCGGCTCCCCAGCCCCAGTAGACATTTGCAAATCCATTAACAATTTTCATTTGTCGATGTGTAAATCCTGTTACTCCACCAAAAAATTTGCTATAAGGTAATCTGTATAAAATCAGAATACACGGGTTACAGAAAGTTCTGTATACAAAAGAAATAGAAAACTTAGAGAGAAAAAAAAGAAGAAACTATTTGTACCCATCGCTGTCCAAATTTCATTAGATTACCATCGTGAACATCAATGATATTATATTCGGGTATTTTCGGGGGGATATCGTACACCCCTAGGACTTCCCCAAACCTATTCAGGATTTTACCAACAATCATTTTGGAATGCTAAAGTGTTATTCAATGGCGTCCAAAATGGCCTCCAAATGTCAAATTTCAATCAAAATGTATGATGAAAGTATAATAGTTTTAATAATGGGATGTATGTATTAGACAACTAGACACTCATAGACAACTAGACACTCATATACGCTTGCTTCGTTAACATACCTAAATCTAAGATGTTGTAAAGGCCGTTGTAAATATAAACATTTTTAGTCTATAAGCAATGATAAGAGTGTATTATTGCATCACAAATGATATGTTCTAAACTGCTAAGATAATTGGTTTTAGATATAAGATCAACGTGTGAAATTACCAAAGCTTAGTATTGGTAGTATTATGATGCATTGTACACACTAAAAAATCTTAAAAATACGTGGTCAAAATTCAACCACAAAAGGGTCATTTTTAACCCCGCTTACTGAGTCAACTATGCACCGACTAAAAAAGGGTCAAATTTGACCCCGGTGATGTAGTCAAAAATTTCACCCAAATTGTGGTTAAAATGACTATCCTTGGGGTCAAATGACTATATTTCTCTTTTTCTCTCTGACTATATTAGGGTCAAAAAATGACCATATTCAGGGGTCATTTTGATAACGGTATATCCCGATTAGCAAATGACCCCGGAACGTGGTTGAAAATGACTATATTTAGGGTCATATATATTTAGGGTCATTCATGACTAGGGTCATTCATGACTATATTTAGGGTCATTTAAATATGACCCTTTTAGGGGTCATTTCAATATGATGCCAAATGACCCCGACAGTGGTTGATTTAACCACGAATCGGGTTAAATAAAACTGACCCCGTAAGAGGGTCAATATTTTGACCCCGTCGTTTTTAGTGTGTATTGGTGATCACGAACTTCTTTCAGCTTTGCATAACATAAATAAATATATTCCACATAAATTATATAGGTATTTTGTCATGAGTTCAAGTTCTATACTCTTTTTCCATGAGCAATGGGTAGCTGTCAGTAAAGCAGTCTTTAAAATTGAAATTGAAACATTTCATGTTCTTTGTTGAAATGGTCCATCCAATTAAATAAATTAACTCATATTGCACTGAAATAAAACTAGTATTGCACTGAAATTAACCATAAATCAATTTAAGCTTGAAAAGAATCGAAAGAATGCGTTGAAATAATGCTTGATATTAATGAACAAGTAGATTCATGTATGGTACACAATACTAACTAATAAAGACAAATCAAGCATTCTCTCATTTTTTCAAACATTAAACAATATCATTATTACACGAATCTAGCAAAAACAACAACACATTTGGCATTCTTGACGTGCAAAGTACCAGTGGGCACCCCCAGGTTTGAACAGGTCAAACACTAGTTGGCGGAGTCATGCCAAAATACACCCGCAACAAGGACGGGGACCTAAGCTTCAAACTCTAGCGCTCAATCCAAAATTGTCAAATACACCCGCGTTTCAGCTTGAGCCATAGATTACGTGAAGGAATTAACTCGAACCTATAATCTTCAAGGTGAATATACACCTCCTTATTAACGTTTTCAGAGGTCAATTGCACTTAAAAATCTGTTCCTTAAATATCACTCAAATATGTTGACCGCCATTTTAAATATTGAAAAGCATGGCATGTATTTTTCCGGGGTGAACATCCCCTATTTTTTCTCCGCTGAGTTTGTAATTTTATTTTTTTAATGGTTTTAATACGGACAAGGCAGAGTAAAACGGATGCATACTTTTTAAGACACCCCGATGTGCTCATATGGGCGTGCAAAGCACCAGTGGGCACCCCCCCCCCCCCCCCCAACCCCCGTTTAGAAAAGCTCCAACATTGGTTGGCGGAGTTATGCCAAAATACACCCGTAAAGAGGACGGGGACCTAAGCTTCAAACTCTAGCGCTCAAACCAAAATGGTCAAATACACCCCGGTTTCAGCTTGAGCCACAGAGATTACGTATAGAAATAGACTCGAACCTATAATCTTCAAGGTGAATATACATGTACACAACCGTATCAACGTTTTCAGAGGTTAATTGCATTTATAATTCTGTTCCTTAAATATCACTCAAAAATGTTGACCGCCTTATTTTAATATTGAAAAGTATGGTATGTAATTTTCCGGGGGTGAACGTACCCTTGTTTAAAATTGATTTAATACGGACCAGGCAGAGTAAAATTGATGCATACTTTTTTTGG
This sequence comes from Ophiura sarsii, assembly GCA_035610835.1. Classification (NCBI taxonomy): domain Eukaryota; kingdom Metazoa; phylum Echinodermata; class Ophiuroidea; order Amphilepidida; family Ophiuridae; genus Ophiura; species Ophiura sarsii. The sequence continues at coordinate 49,853,987 of CM069448.1, forward strand.
ACACCCTGTATGTGCTTATATGCAAAGCACCAGTGGGCACCCCCTCCAGTTTGGACAGGTCCAACACTGGTTGGCGGAGTCATGCCAAAATACAGCCGCAAGGAGGACGGGGACCTAAGCTTCAAACTCTAGCGCTCAATCCAAAATGGTCAGGCATCGCGTGTCGGCTCTCCGACATAAATGATGGACCGTAACCATGGTAACCAGCATATTCTAAAACACAAATGAACACGCCAACATTATTGCTGCCGTATGTTGAATTTTTGATGACGAATGTTTATTTGTTTCTGCTCGTGCGTAGTCCATTCTGAAATTGGGACTCATTCCAAAACATAACCCATCCATAACGGTATCCGTGGGTTGATTTATTAGCGAACAATTGAATAAAGTATACTTTAAAGGAGGGGTCCCGCAACCACAACATTGAACATAATTTGTTAAAAACATAATTATCGAACCGAAATTGCGTTATCATATAGAACAAAACATCATAATCTATATAACAATTAACGCAAAGCCATCGTAATAGTCAACCAAGCCACAGTCAGTCGTTAGCGCTATGCATGAATCTTATCTACGTTGATACAAGAATGCGGGAAAGGCTGTATGTAAACTCTTCCACAGCTCAATCAATTATAAAGACATAGTGCAGCCGCATTCTGAACTTGAATGGAGCAATGTTATGTAAGATATTACTACGCGCGTACATTAGGTATTTATTTATTTGTTGTCACTGAGATGTATGTCTGTTCAGTGTGAGTTGGCGTAGCGGTAATACCACTGAGATGTACATGTACGTATGTCTGTTCAGTTGGCGTAGCGGTAATATAGATGACGTTTTATGAATTAAATTTGAATGGAGCAATGCTATGTAAGATATTACTACCCGCGTACATTAGGTATTTATTTATTTGTTGTCACTGAGATGTATGTCTGTTCAGTGTGAGTTGGCGTAGCGGTAATACCACTGAGATGTACTTGTACGTATGTCTGTTCAGTTGGCGTAGCGGTAATATAGATGACGTTTTATGAATTAAATTTAATTTATAGGCCTACTACATGTATACAAATGCACTTTTTACCTCTGAAAAATTACATTTTGAATTAAGTACAATTTAATATTAGGGAGCGATCACTATTTACGCCAGAGCCCCGGGGTGGAGGAAATCAGGGGGAGTACAAATATGAAAAATGTTAATTTATACTATACATGTTAATTTATACTAATACATGTTAATTTATACTATAGGGCCTACAAATGTTTTTTTTCTGACAAATTACCTTTGAATCACTATTTACGCCAGTGGGTGGTAAATGAAATCAGAGGTGGGGGGGGGGGGGCACGAAATGGGTTTTTTAAACTCACTATAGGGTCACTTTTTCTTTTGTCTTTATTGTTGCATTACAAATGACGTTGTTTTATGAGTTAAACATTGGAAATTTAATTTATACCATACAAATGCTGTTTTTTAAACATAAAGGGGGACGCGAAATGTTATTCTGGCAAAGAGGGGGGATGGTCAAAAGTACAAAGATGTTGTTTTTTAAATTATAGTATACATGTTAATTTATACTATACAAATGCTTTTCTTTCCTCTGAAATATGACCTTTGAATCACTATTTATATTTATGCCAGGGGGTGGAGGAAATCAGGGGAGGACACGATTTTATTTTTTCATGAAAGGGTGACGCGAAATGTTATTCTGGCAAAGAGGGGGACATAAAATTTTGATGGTCAAAAGTACAAAGATGAAAAATGTTCGCGCGATACGTGCGCAGGTCTCCCAAAAATGAAATCTTTTTATTGGAAAAGCTTCTTTAGAGCCAAAATGTATATACATCAAACATAGCATAAATAAGTGTAAAGTCAAATTCTTGAAAAACCTACATACGCCACTGTTTACACACCCTGCATTCTCCATATACCTGCAGGTAAGCTGTTTTGTCAACATGGTTAAGTAGGATGGCACTGTGATGTTTCTGTACTATAATAAAAGCAAGGTGTTATCGTGAAGCTTCATTATGTTGATGTTTTTCTAATAACAGGCCTAGTGTTCACTTCTTTATACCATACCCTCTATTTATGGCTTTTTGTTGAAATTGGGACTTCACCATCATTTGTACCATCATTAAATAAATAAGGGGGCATGATATTTGTTTTAATACTTGAGGGGGGGCATGAAATTGTTCTGTGTTCAAGAAGGGGGGTGATGAAAATATTGCACACAAAAACAAACAAAACCTCCGCCCAACCTGCCCCCACCACTCCCCTGGCGTAAATAGTGATCGCTCCGTTAGAGAAATGTTCTGCTTTTCAAGAAGCATGGAGCGGCGGTGGCGGATCCCGACGGTGCTTTTTGTGTTTCCGGTGTGTTGTTACGATACCACCATCATGTGACCAGGAGTCTTGCCATGATATTTCATGACCGGTATCGTCTGTAGTAACAGATCTTTTCAACATGGCGCCCTCTGCCGTCATTTACAGTTCTATTTCTGCTAGTAAGTTGGACCTTTACTGGCCGTATTTACCCCATACTCGATTTCAAACGATTGATATATATTTTGCCATTTCTGCATGATGTAGTACGTGCTATCATTTAAAAATGCATTTTGACAACATTAAATTTGAAAAAAGAACATGTTATTATACCTGTACACTTCAGCACTACATACAAACGTGTACAAATGTAATTAGTGTACGGTACCAGCCCTTCTCCAAGTCTATGGTGTAATATATACAATGAATTGTCCTTTATTCTATTGTACAGTTACATTAAGCCCTTTATCGCTTGCTTACGGTTATCTTGGTGTTTAGAATTACCCCCACGTCCCCTATTTGTTCATAAACGTGGGCCTAGGCTTACAAGTATGCATGTCCCATATGGCCAACCTGAGAAAAAACAAATCACCTGTTGCCATTGATGTGCATAATTATAGCCTACAAATTGGCATGTTGAGACAAATTATACCCCATATTATATTAAGTTATAGAATAAAAGATGTAAATCAGTGGCATAGCATTCAGGAGTGGGAAAGTCTTCCCCCGCTTGACCGTCGTACTGAGTCTACATGTAAGTCAACGAAGTTAAACAACACAATTAAGGGGGGTGTGGACTCTCAGGTACAGCCTCCGTAAAACTGCCGTAACTTCTTCAATATTCATTTAACCTTTATATAAGTATACAGTTTTTTGCAGAAAAGGGTTCAATGAATTCAACCATGATAATGAAATTGACCATTTGGGAGAAAATTATAAAAAACACGTTTTTTGACCCATTTTAGGTTCTGCAAAGATAACTCAAAATATATTTTGTCAAATTTTGCCGTACTCATTTTATGATAATCCTGATATCATTCCCCATGGTGCTTTTTTGTTTTTTTGAATATCTTATTTATTTTTTGAGTTATAGACCAGAAAGTGCCAAAAAATATGATTTTTTACCTCCAAAATCAGGAAAATCACATTTTTGGGAAAAAATCGCACTTTTTGGTCTATAACTCAAAAAATAAATAAGATATTAAAAAAAAGCACCCTGGTGAATTGTATCAGGATTATCATAAAACTAGTACATGACAAAATTTGACAAAATATATTTTGAGTTATCTTTGCAGAACCTAAAACGGGTCAAAAACATGTTTTTTATAATTTTTCCAAAATGGTCAATTTCATTATCATGGTTGGATTTATGAACCCTTTCCTGCAAAAAACTGTTTACATTTATAAAGATTAAATGAATATTGAAGAAGTTACGGCAGTTTTACGGAGGATATGCTGAGGGTCCACACCCCCCCCCCCCCCCCCTTAATGGACATAATTTAGTGTCCCATCTCCACCCTTCAAAAATGCAGTACTTCTCAAAAAAACACGAAATATTAACCGCCCAGGTGGCAGTTTACTCATCGAACCCAAAATATTAACCGCCCAGGTTTACTCATCTGGCGGGTCCCGCACGAAGCGCGGGTGCCCGCTAGTTATCACAAAAACGAATAAAAACTGCCGTCTCTCGAAATGCATTACTTAAATCCCGGTGTCGATGACGTCATGGTTATGGTGCTAAAATTTGCGCATGTGCATTGTATAACTATGACTTCATCGACACCGGGACTTTCGATTGCCGCAAATTTTAAAAATTGCATGTTGAGAGATGGCAGGTTTATTGGGGTTTTTTAACAAATAAAGCACAATATTTTGCTTGCAGGACCCCTCCTTTAACGCGTTCGCGAAATAACTTTCAATTAAAGGTATCGATACTAACAAAGAGTTTTGGGTATACAATTGGGTTATTTATTGTATCATCAGTATTATGATTTAGATCTGTTTGGTTTGTTAATCATCATACTATACTTGTATCAAATTGCATGTCCAATTATTCTTGATATTCAACTAATTGTGTATTTTAGTATGTTATTTTATTATTTTGTCATGTTCATGAACTAAATACTGTGATATGTAAATTGTAATACATTTTATATACAACTTGTTCTCGTTCTACTTATTGAAAATGAATTCAAAACCAGCCTATTTAACATGCCACACAATGCTATTCCATCTATCTTGCTGGTGACCCCCCCCCCCCCCCCCCCCCCCCCCCCCCATCAAATATTTGGTATTGCTGCCGTCCGCCATCGAAGATCAAAGGTTATATGGGTGTCAAAAATATTCTGAAATCATGAGGAGCAAAAATGTCAATGGTTGTATTTCCACCAGATGCTTAGTTTACAAGATTTAGGGTAAAATAGGTAAAAGGTCAAATGTTGCCTCAAATTATTTATACAGGGGTAAAATTTTCAAAATGCTCCGATTTTAATGAAAATGGTCTCAACTTGTTGTTTAGATGGATACCACGAGCCACAAAAAGAATAGTTTGCCATATCCACAAGTTAATAATCATCTATTAGTTTCATTCGGTCAAAGGTCAGCACACATTAGCGGTATAGGGTGCACATTCCATTAAATGGGGTATCCCCTACCCTTAAGGACGGTGTTTAAAACTAAAATCGGAAAGTATGCATCACAACATCCTCAATCAAAAAGACTTGAGAGTAATACAATTGCGTACATGCCTATGATTTGTTATTAATTATGATTAATGGGACATTACCAACATGCACCTTGACTTTAAACTGTGAATATCATCTAGGTAAATTTTGAGAGATCTTTCAAATTTGTGCTTTTTACGTGAAACATTGGCGATTACGGCGACATTTTAAAGCTCGTCAGAGAGGTGGTCAACTCCACGGGCATATTTTGGAAAATCGAGCATGTTCACCTACCTGTTTTTTTTTTCACTTTTGGGTGGGGAAATGTGATCATCTTTAAGAAAAAATCACTCTACGGGTCCAATTTCGCCGCAATTTAGTGGTCTAAAACAGAGTTTTATATCAGTGTTTTTGTACATATCCCTATGGAGCTCTATTTAGTGGTGTGACCCCTTAAGGGAATTCGGCCATATTTGACCCTTGACCCCGTATTTAAGTATAATTAGGTCAGATATCAGCTGTTTTTGAATTTTATTGCAGACAAATATTGTAAACAAGGATTTATCAACCAGATTGCAATGGTTTCGATCCAATTGTTGCCTTAATTTGACCCATCTTGACATGTTTTGTAAGTAAGCCTATTGGAAACTGTGTAGTTCTGTGCTATAGAGAAAAAGGTGATTATTAAACAAACCGCAAATCTCAGAGGAACGTGGGGGGGCGGAAGTATGCAAAACTTAATTCAACCTGAAATATATGGTAAAAATCATTAGTGTCAAATTCACGTGTATTAGGCCGTGTTCCCACATAGAACAAAATCCCGAGTAGTCTAGACTAGTGCGGACCCGGTCCGGACTAAATCGCTAGTGGGAACGCGATTCAAGTAGGTCCCGGTCCGGACTCAAAGTGGTTTTTGGTTATTTTGTTGAGTCATCGTTGTGACGACCATTTATGTGGGAACGCAACTTTCAAGTGGGTCCCGGTCCAGACTAGTCCGGACCGGGACAACTTCTACTTATGTGTGAACACGGCCTTAGAATCGGAGATGACTTTTTAATTACAGTTTAGATCATTTTAGACCCCGCTCCGTACGGGGAAAGGGGGGGGGGGTTCAAGAACTTGATTTTTTTTTAAATCTTAATTAAACCTTAAATCGTTTAAAATTAATTGTTTTGTTATTTTTAAGATAAAATTTTACTCCGAATTTTGTTCCAACTAGCGAAAGTTAAACCCTCATATTTCAGCCATTTCGATAAATATACACGTTAAACTTTAAATCGTTTAAAGCAATCATTTACGTCTATGGCACGTATCCGAGAAGTCTTAATGTCGCAGGGTCTTGCATTAAAAGACAGTGGGTGGAGAAAATGAACTTTTATACAGAGCTTTATGGAGAAAAATTTACATAATCGTCGATATCTCGAAAAGAAAATCATTAATCAAGCATTTTTTTCTTCAGATTAACTTTTTGGGGTAGCCTTTATAGGAATCTTTTCTTATAAAAAAAAAAGCGAAAACAAATTATATAATTATATAATAATTATATCCCCCGCCCTTTCAGTAATAAAAAAACTACCTAGACATTCAATTCAACAAGAATTTAAAAAAAAGTATGACTGCTGTCCTGACAAGTATTTCTTTTAAAAAGGATGGTAGCTGTCCTCACAAAATGTAATATTGCTATGTTAATTTTGCTATCTTCAGTAGATAGCAGGATGTCCATGCATGACAATTTCCACTCATTATAACAACATGGAATTATCATTAAAATGATCACAAAATGTTTCAAATGATTCAAGATAAATATTCTAGCACATTTCAAGTACATTCAGCACAATATTAATTATCTTAAGGGTGCACTACGCTAAATGGGGTATCCCCTACGACGGTGTTTAAAACTAAAATCGGAAAGTATGCATCACAAAATCCTCAATTAAAAAGACTTGACAGTAATACCATTGCGTACATGCCTATGATTTTTTATTAATTATGATTAATGGGACATCACCAACATGCACTTTGAATATAAACTGTGAATATCATCTAGGTAAATTTTGAGAGATCTTTCAAAATTGTGCTTTTTACTGGAAACATTGGCGATTACGGCGACATTTTAAAGCTCGTCAGAGAGGTGGTCAACTCCACGGGCATATTTTGGAAAATCGAGCAGGTTCACCTACCTATTTTTTAACTTTTGGTGGGAAAATGTGATCGTCTTTAAGAAAAAACTACACTACGGGGTCCAATTTTGCAATTTAGTGGTCTAAAACAGAGTTTTATATCAGTGTGTTTGTACGTATCCCTATGGAGCTCTATTTAGTGGTGTGACCCCTATAGCTATAACCACAGATATCTAACTCTGTCCAAACACTGTATGTAGGGCCTATAATCCGTCTCATCATGTATTCTATACGCTTTATTCCGTCAAGGTATCTGCTGATACTGCTGATGAGTGTACGTGTATTGAAAATGTGACTTTGAAAAGTGACTATTCTTTAAATGGCGCTAATCATGTTTTATCTTTGTTGCTAGGTGTTATGTTTGGTTTCAAAATGTGCTCTAAAAGATTCATCCAAATGTCTGTCTAGCCTGTTTGGTAAAAACATAATCGAAAGTTACTTTAAATGACCGAAACAAAATGTACGACTTTCTTTTGTTGAGCACTTTATGAAAAAAATAGCATGAACAAAATGAACAACTTACTTCCATTTCCATTTTTCTTCACCGGATATAAAATGTCGAGGCATATGACTACATCCATAATAGTTTGCGTAATTCTGTGGAATGTGATCCACGTCATGAAATATGAAACAGTCCCATTGAGTAGACCTGAGGGCTTCTTTGAACCCTATATTCATCAGCATAGCTCTATTAAACCGTTTTTCATTGGCCTGTGAATATGAAATAATGCGTTTATTTTAATCTAGTTTGCCCTGAGACAAATAGGGGAGGATGGGGCAACTGGTCCGGTTAAGCATATTATTTCATGATATAAAAGATTAAAGCTCGTGTAAATATTTATGGAATTGCTATGAAAATATCACCAATGTAACTGTTAACATTATAACATATACGGGCGATTGCAACAAACTGGCGTAACTCAATAGGGAGGTAAGCTACGCCTAACTGTAGCGTAACTAAATAACGATGTAATTCTGAGAGCATAACTGGCGAGTAACACCAGAATAGTAACTTGCGAGGTAAATATCCACATTAATCAGCATCGTCCCCTTACAAAATTAATTGTCGCATATGCGAAGTGTTCACTTATACTTTACTGTAAAATTCTGACGTGTATGGTCCTTCGTAATATTAAAAATGTGTCGTCACTCGCTAGGTCACAGGTGATTGTAAATAAAGAATCACGTTGAATCGGCTTTTGGTCCGGACGAAATGATGCCATTTGTGTGGCCAACAAATTTGAAGTTGTTTACCCCTTTTTCAAAAATCAGGACTATCATGTCATTACAAACATATTTTGGGCGAGTGTCACATACAAATGTTGCACTAAAAGGTACAATTTTCATAATAAAAATCCGTTTTTGTAATTGAATAGTTCAATGGTGTATTAATAACATGATGCCACTTCTAGCGTCCAATCTCTGTGGCGTGCTACTATGGTCCTGTCTTTTAGAGCAATGATGGGAAAGCCTATAGAGAGACTGAGTAATGTCAAATACCAATAGGGAGGCAGTAGGAGGGCCAGGAAAGAGACCAAGGGAGCCTCTCTTCACACAGCCATGATGACAGTTGCTATGTAAACCCAAAACAAGCGAGGGCACTATTTATGAGCTACCACTTATCAGAGGGGGTCACACACAAGGCTCCATTAAATACTCTGTTAGGTTTAGGTGTACCTCTTGGCTTGCACAATAAAACAGAATCAGTTAATAAAACTTTTAACTTATTGAACTGCACCAATACGGACCACTAATGTGAAGCCCAAGGGGGTCACACCAATACAACCGAAGCAGGGACTCTCCCCCACTAAATGCGGGTGACAAGCATACAACAAGGAAACCAATTTGCCAGAACGGGGGAAGTAGCTGCTCCAACCCCCAGTCCAGATCATCTGAGACAATGTAATGGCGACAGACAGACTGATTGTCCCAAAGACCAGACTGGAGTGGAAGCGTCATGGGGCCTAAGAGAAGGACCCAACGCTGTCCCGATCGCCCAAATTGGCCCAAAATGTGGTAATAGGGTATAAGAGCCCAAGAGTTCTGGCCAGCAGTTGTACGAAATTACTACCGAGTACATAGTGTCATATGAAACAAAGTTGAATCCAAGGAACAGGAATAGGCCTTGATTTTGTATATATGTAGGTAACTGGCCAACTATCCTGAAACCCAATGATGCACAAGGTTGCCAATAGTGTTGGTTTATTGCAAGGATGCAGAGTCACAAGTCATTGATTGTGAAGGGATGCCATGAATCTGACTGACATGGAGCGCTTATTGAAGACAAATGGTTTTGCAAAAAGACTAACCCAAATAATTACAGCTGGTTGGTTGGTTGGTTCGGTCCTTTCGTGACTGACAGCTCGTGACCTTACAGATACTACGCCACAAATAACGATTATCAGCAAAGGAGTAACAATCACGGAGAGGGTGTCCAGTAATCAATTTTATTTGGTCAATCCACCGGGAACGAGATCTGCCTCTCTTGCGCTTCCCTTTAATCATAGCTATAACTATCAATATCAAGTGTCACTGATGTTTAATAAACGGCCAGCACATTGGCTTGTATCAATGATAATAGATAGATGTGATGGCTGACAATCCGTGTGCTAAATGACCGTGTCTTGAAAGGGCTGACCGATGGAGTGAAACGTAGATGATTGGCCATAAGCAATAAGCTGACCATGTGAGAACATGACTGACCATGCATGAGAACTGGCCACAAGTAAATATGTACAATGAGACAATTGTATTGCCAGCACGTGGGATAACATGCATGGCACCAAGACATTGGATTGTGCTAACTGCCTGTGACACATTGACCATGTGTGAGTCCGATGTATTCCTTGGTGACATTGTTGTTGGTAGATGTGATCTCGGCGCTGTAGACGATGCTGGAAGCTAAGCAATTTTTTCTTGAAGCAGGCAGTCATCTTTTTCTTGCGGCTATTGCATTTTTTGGTGTTGCTCTGAGCGCTGTTTCGTTGCTATTCGGTTAGATTTTCTTATTATGTGACTTGATGATGCTGGCTAGGTTGGGCGTGCAGCTGTAGCTAACTTAGACGGTGTTTCTGTTGAATATCTTGTGGAGTTTTGGATTCCTTTGGGATGTGCATGTCGATGAGTTTCAAGAAGGATCTGCCGATGTTGGTGGATACGCTTTAGCTGGATGTCGGGTTGAACCAGATAATATTGCGCTGCCGATGTAGTGTCTTCTTAGGTTGCTTTTCCGTGTACAATAAGTGCTGGGTGAATCCGCAAGATCTTAAGAGTGACTTTTTTCTAGGTTGACAAACTTTTGAACACGCCATCCCTTAGATTTTGCCTAAAGTTTGGGAGGTGAAAGACATTTAGTAGTTATGTAAAGCTATGGTATTAAACAATTCAGCAACCCTCTGTTGCCATGGTAACAGGCCTATCTTGTTTTTGCTCATTTTAGAGGAAAATCCTCCTAATTATACTTATTTCAGCAACGAAAAAAATAAAAGTTTTGCACAACCCTACTCCATGGTGGTACATTTTTTGCCCAAAATGACTACATGAAAAATAAATGAATACAAATGAGCGTTTATAAAATACTAGATAGTAGTGACTAGTGGTCGAATACATACCTCCAATAGTTAAGCCATTTTGGGACCTATTTGGGGGCCTATTTTGGCAGTCATTTTGGATTTTAAGTATGTTATTAAAGCAACAATACTAGTGATATAATACATACATCCCATTGTTAAGAAATATATTTTCATCATACATTTTGGTTAATATTTTGCCATTTTATGGAATTTTTGACCAATTTTGGCCATCAATCTGGCAGCCATTTTGGATTTAAAATATGTAAACGAAGCAAAAATGCTGCATATGAGCTTCTAGGGGTCTAACACATTATACATCCCATTGTTAAAACTATACTCTGATCATTCTGCTATTTTATGGAATTTTAGCATATTTGGCGGTTATTTTGGCGGCCATCTTGGATTTAAGTATGTTATCAAAGAAAAAGTACTGGTTATAAGTGTCTGGTGGTCTAATGCATACATCCCACTATTAAAATTATACTTATACCATACATTTTGATCCCGATTTTGATTGATATAATGTCATTTTAGGAAATTTACCTTTTGGCGGCCATTTTCGACGCTATCTTGAATAACCCCTTTTCATACCAAAATTAATTTTAGTAACATACTAAATATGCTTTAGGACCCATGAATGGAAGTTTTCAATTTTGGCTCTAAATACGCTTGTACACGCTTGTATCACCTTGGTGAAGGGTTCTGCTATACTTTAATTTTTTCGTTGCTGAAATCAGTATGATTAGGAGGATTTTCCCCTCCCTAGAATGAACAAAAACAAGATAGGCCCGTTAACATGGCAACAGAGGGTTGCTGAATTGTTTAATACCATATCTATACATAACTACTTCAGAGTGATGTCGAGGAAGTAAGTAACTTTGAGATTGCAATCGATGGTGATCCTGAGCCCGAAGTCGTTGAAAATCTAGGTTATGTCCTTCCTAAGTCGATCGGATATAGTGCCAGGTGAGGGGTTTTTTTCAATACTGCTAGGCCGTCATCTCTATAAAGGCCAATGTTCTTCTTATCGATCTTTTTGCAGACGATGTTGAGGGTGTATAGACCGACCAGATCGATCGCATATCTCCGCGCCGTCATAGCTGCCCATGTTGACGTCGAATATGGCAATGTTGCTCTTTTTCATCCATCGTGTGCCTTCGTCGAGTAAGAGTGACTTTCCGGAGTAGAAAATGATTTCGGATTCCTGCTTGGAGATTCTTTCATACTTCTTGGCGAATGTCAGAGCTTTTAAAGTAGTTTCTCGATAATTGACGAAGTTTTTCTTGTGGTCTTTCAATGTGATGAACGCTTGTTTCATGGCCATGGTTTCCATTCTTTCAGCGATTTCCAGTATGAATAAATAAATAAATACATAATAAATAGGCTACATTATAAATAAATCATATTTTTAATTTATATTTTATGATCCATGACTAGATTTAACAATACAACATAAAACTTAAAAATATATTGCTTTGTTTTTCCTTTCATCGTGGTTTTCTGAAAAGTATAATAAGGCCACTTAAAATTAATTATTAGATTCTCGTAGCACAGGCTTTCGAAAAATGAAGAGGGAGGGCGGTTTTTATAATTATATTTTACCAAATTGACACATAAATATGGCTGTTTTCATGCAAAATTCGTATTGCCAGCATCTTTCACAGTGTTGTAGGACTCGGGACTCGGACTCGGACTCGATTCCGACTCGAGTCCTTTTTTCAAAGACTCGGACTCGGACTCGGTCCCAGTACTCAAAGACTCGGACTCGGACTCGGACCCCAAGGACTCGAGGACTCGGCTTCGAGTCCTCGTCGAGTCCTGCAAAATTGGGTCTTTTCAGGTGTTTCATTTTCATTAATTTATCTGAATTTTGTTTTGCTGATCAGGGACTGAATTTCGCAGTCCGCCGCTAGCAAAACAATAACTTTCATAAGTAAGCACAGAGGGTGCTGTCTGTACCAGACCAGCAAGTAGCGCTACCATGGAACGCATATTCAGAAGAGGGACTTGGGGTTGATCATCCCCAGATTATCCCCCAAATGGTGCAGATGCTGATGTTCCTGAAGTGCAATAAGCATCTTCTTTAAATTCAACATATAACATTAGGCCAACTCAAAACTGCTTTTGATGATTGATGAGGTCGAAACTCAGGTGTTGTCAAGCAATGAAATATTCAATTTTCTTCCCTGTTTCATTTTCATAGCCTTATTTTACTGACATCTTCTTTCAATGTCAGTACTCCCAGTTCCAAAGATATCGTCGATTTAGTGCTTTAAAAACAGTGAAATACAAAGAACATTAAATTATATCCTGGCTTTTATCAGAATTATTAGCCTTAGCAATAGCAATAATTTACTTCTTTAAGTCGATCTGTTGTTGTGTCAGAGGATGACTAACAAGACCAATACGGGCAAGGAAGCAACTCCAACATGTGTGGCCCTTGTGATCAGTATCTGGCGTTGTGGCACTTGCTGCTCTCGTCTTGCGGATCTTTTCCTCCTACACTCGACACACAAGCCTAATAAAGTAAGTTACTAAACTGACTGTGATTATACTTTGATTAGTAATTATTATATAACGCATGGAAATATTCTAGCCATCTGATTGGTGGATACTAAACTGCTCACAAAAAGTTAGGAAACTTTTTTTAATCAAGTATATATATTTTTATTATTTATTACCCTCTTTGTATCTGTTATATATCAATGGAAAGCTGAAGTGTTCCTCTTTAAGATTATACCACATTTGCAATGATTACATGTTGCTGAACTTGGCCACATGAATGAGAATGAGGCAAAGTCACAAAGCAAATGTGCCAAAATTACAGTTATCTGTGCTAAACAGTCAATAGGTAGGTAATGATCAATAATCAAACTGGTCATGCTTGAGAGCCATGAATGGTTTACAAAAAGATTTGCACCAGTGAGCACAACAAACACAAGTTAACCCTCATCTCTTTAGAAAACCAATATTTGGGTATTTGCAAGACTGGGTTAACAATGACTCCAGATGGAAGGTCATGAAGGTAAGCGATGAAAGGTTTAGGCCTACAACTTGTACATTTTTCTGAGACACGGTAAACGTTTTGCAGTTTCAATATGCCGCGTTTAACAGATTTGGAGAGAGCCCGTGCCATTGCCTATTGACTGTTTAGCACAGATAACGATACTTTTGGCACATTTGATTTGTGACTTTGCCTCATTCTCATTCATGTGGCAAAGTCCAGCAACATGTCATCATTGCACATTTGGTATCATTTTAAAGAAGAACACGTCAGCTTTCCATTGATATGCAACATAATACAAGAGGGTAATAAATAACAAAAATATACTTGATTAAAAAAAGTTTCCTAACTTTGTGTGAGCAGATTACATCAGATAACACAAAATAGTTTGGTCCATTTCATGCTTGACGTAACTTTCCGGGTTTTTTATTTTTAAAGTACTATTGACCGCGTACTATTGACCGGGCAAAAATGCCCTGCCTCGTACGATTTTGCCATAATGGCATGGAGGATCGACTCGCCTGTAAGATCTTTTTCATGTTTATTTTGATCAAAATCGCACACAAAAATATTTTCATGCGTTATATAAATCAAATATGGACTGCTCTTTATTCGTGAAATTGGGTGAACTATTGTTCCTCGGTGATCTGGAGACATAAGCCTACTATTTTCCCTCAGCCTTCGGCATCGGGAAAATAGTAGGCTTACCGTCTCCAGATCACCTTGGGGTAATAGTTCACCCCATTTCCCTCATGAACAGTCCATATTTGAATAAGTAAACAGTATAGAACTGAAATTCTGATTAATAAAACGTTGATATAGTATCGGTGAACTGCGTCTTGAATTTGATACATAAGGACTCGGATATTGAGGACTCGGATATTGAGGACTCGGACTCGGACTCGGACATAGAAATTGGCAAAGACTCGGACTCGGACTCGAGTCCTTTCCTCAAGGACTCGGACTCGGATGATAAGGACTCGACTCCAACACTGATCTTTCAGCAGCATAAGGAAAACGGTGAGGCGCTCTCTTATGTCAAGTCTATGAGGGTTAGACCCCTAGAGTTCTATGAAAACACTTGAAAGTGACTGTTAGTTGATTAATACATAATTAGGCCTATCAACCATTGACATTTGAGTTTTAGAAACTCAATAATCTATGATAACTGATATAATAAAATGTTGACCATATCCCAGAAAGTTAGGAGGGAGGGCTACGAGAATCGAATAATTGGCCTGATTAATATTGACGTACGTATTACATATTACCTGCTCAGAAATAAATATGCTAAATTCTAGATGCTGACTTTGAAGAAACGGGATCATATGTTTCAGGAATATCGATAGTTGAAGTTCACGATGTCGGAATGGTATAACAATGGCAACCTGTGTAGACAATGACAACAATAGATGAATGGTAGTTCAGTACACTATGAGTGTACATGTACGTTCACCTTACGTGTGGTAGCCATCTCGCACAATACGCGGATTTAGGGTTTCCCTAGTGTTGGGCGATATCGCGTTTGTTTGTTGTTTGTTGTTTATTTGGCAAATTGACAAAACAATACAAAAAATTACAAAGCAATCAATACACAAAGAGCAAATATATAATAAGTACACACAAAAATAGACAACCAAATCAATATGCCAGGATAGCCCATAAAGTTGGCTAAATATGCCAACTTATTTCCAATGGGGTCCAGTAAAGAAAATGGAGCCTGCAAAAGTGTGAAAAAACAAAGCAAGACAGGACAAAAGAAGAGGACCAATAGAAATAAGTTTAAGCATACTCAGCCAACAGGGATGGATTTAACATGGTTAGGTAACGAATTCCAGTCAATGATACCATTGTAATAAAAAGTATCAGCAGCAAGGCCTTTGTGATGTGGAACATGAAAGTTATAGGATCTTGAACGAGTGCCATGGGAGTGAACATGATGTTGGTACGCCCTACTTCTGGTGTTTACGCTACGTATAGGAAAACGCATTGAAATGGGACGAGCTGTCAAAATAAACTCAGAAGATTTCATGGTCGATGCACCCCTCAAAAGTACAAAATTCTTTAACAATTAAAAATAAAGATAGTACACGTAAACTATCCTCAGGGATCGGCATAATTAAAAAGTGCACATTAAGTTGAAATATCCATTGAATTTACGTTGTTCTTTGTGTCTAATTATTTATTGATAGGACCCTGCGCCATAATAGGCTGCAACCGTGGTTCTGACTATCCTAGGAATAAAATTGTAAAGCGCTTTGAGATGGATGTATATATGTAAAAAGCGCTATATAAATGCCGTATTATTATTATTATTATTATTTAAGAGAATTCTGAAAATAATTAATTTTGTGTGAAATATCGAGGGTTCTTAATTTCTTTATCTCTTTATCTCATTATCGCTTTATCTCTTTATCTCTTTATCTCTTTATCTCTTTATCTCTTTATCTCTTTATCAATTCAATTCAATTCAATTCAATTTATTCAGCAATATGAATACAGAAGATATAATAATAACACAATGTGATAAAGAGGCTAGGAGCCCCAAAAGAAACCCTGATAGCGGGCTTATATGGGGACCCTTAAAACAAGAATGAATGTAGACCATATGAAAACAAAAACAAAACAACAACATACGAGCAAAACAGGACAAGACAAAAAACTCTTTATCTCTTTATCTCTTTATCTCTTTATCTCTTTATCTCTTTATCTCTTTATCTCTTTATCTCTTTATCTCTTTATCTCTTTATCTCTTTATCTCTTTATCTCTTTATCTCTTTATCTCTTTATCTCTTTATCTCTTTATCTCTTTATCTCTTTATCTCTTTATCTCTTTATCTCTTTATCTCTTTATCTCTTTTTCTTTATTTCTTTATCTCTTTATCTCTTTATCTCTTTATCTCTTTATCTCTTTATCTCTTTATCTCTTTATCTCTTTATCTCTTTATCTCTTTATCTCTTTATCTCTTTATCTCTTTATCTCTTTATCTCTTTATCTCTTTATCTCTTTATCTCTTTATCTCTTTATCTCTTTATCTCTTTATCTCTTTATCTCTTTATCTCTTTATCTCTTTATCTCTTTATCTCTTTCTTTATTTCTATATTTCTTTATTTCTTTCTTTATTTCTTTATTTCTTTATTTCTTTATTTCTTTATTTCTTTATTTCTTTATTTCTTTATTTCTTTATTTCTTTATTTCTTTATTTCTTTATTTCTTTATTTCTTTATTTCTTTATTTCTTTATTTCTTTATTTCTTTATTTCTTTATTTCTTTATTTCTTTATTTCTTTATTTCTTTATTTCTTTATTTCTTTATTTCTTTATTTCTTTATTTCTTTATTTCTTTATTTCTTTATTTCTTTACTCATCGCCCCATAAATTGTTTTCTTCTTCATGGTTGGGTGCCATATAAACTGTCATTACCATGATTGCATTGCAATGTTTTATATTGCAACGCAATGTGTTGCATTGCATTATATAGCATGCATGGCATTGCTTTGATCACATCACATCGAATCGCATCGCATCGCATCATGTCACATCACATCACATCACATATCGCATCGCATCGCATCGCATCGCATTAAATCGCATCGCATCACATATCGCATCACATCACATCACATCACATCACATCACATCACATCACACCACATCACAATTTTCTTTCGGATTTTATTTTACCTTCCATCTTGGTAGACATTTTGTAGGGATCCAGCGTCCATCCGAGGCGTAAGTGTAGTTAACATTGAGCAGGTGTTTTTCAACGTCGATCAAAGTTGTATAGGTAAAATTATTTGGGACCATTTTTCCTATATTAAGATACAAGACATTCGAGAAATTTAAATAGATGCAATTAAGCATAATTCGGAAAATGTGTAATTTAGGTCCCAAGCATGCATCAGGTACACGATAGAAATAGTATCTCGTTGTAAGTGTATGAGTATGGTTGGCGGGATGGTTGGTAGGTTGGTTGATACGGTCTCCGTCATGATTGACAGCTCGTGACTTTAGTATTGATACGCCATTTCCGTCGGTCTGCAGCCAGTTTGTAGATTATATAAGTGGATTGCCCAACCATCATCATCCTTTGGCTGCGGAGCAGGCGACCACAAGTTTTCTCCAAGCACGACGATCTGTAGCAAGAGTGGCTATCTGACGTTCTTGAAACATGCCTTCATTGTCACCAAGTAAGCGCTGTATGTGCTTCAAGTATAATGTGCTTGGACGACCAGGTCTCCTTCGGCCATGTGTTGGCATACATTCTAGCAGGCCCTTCATCAGGGATTTGATTCTGACAAACAATCTTGATTTCGACCGGCCCGGTCAACCTCAATCCTGCCCGGCCATATAACCTTCTCCGCGCAGTTTTCTTGGCGTCTGCCATGCTGACCAACGTATGACCGAGTTTGGGAGTTTATCAACCTATTAAAGTAGTCTTGTCTTCGCACCAACCTCCTGAAGCATACTAGCATTGGTTCTCTTCATGGTAGTATTGATCCTGCGCCAACATCACATTTCAAACGCATTGATCCAGCTTGCAGTGGTAAGTGTCCAAGATTCAAAGATTCACATCCGTAGGTTGAAATAGGGAGTGCCTTGACTAAACGTACCTTGGTTGACCTGGTTATGCCTCTATCAGCACTGATAACACTAACACTTTTGGGATGGAAATGTTGAAAAGATATCCGGTGTGCAAAATTCAGCGGGGAAAACCGCCGACGATGGGATTCGATCCCGGGTCCTTCAGCATGGATGACCGTGTATTAATCCACTCGGCCAGGGGATCACGCGCCCGCAATTAACGATTCGTAGCGCATTTATCACCCGCCGTCAGCGCCCGGCGAGACAGACTGAGGGGACACGTGCTGCCAGCATAGTTTTCAAATGGGATTTTATCTGTTTCATGGGTTCAGTGCTTTAAGGGTTATGGTAATGCTAGAAAAAACTGTATATTAAGGTATATAGTTGTATGGAATGTACTCCATTAAAATCAGATGAGTCGTGGTGAAATCTAACCACGCTATATACTTGGTTAGGCTAAGTTGATGTGAAGAAGTAGTAATGATGGGGTACAGGAAAAGCTAATAATAAAGGCCTTGCTCAAGCACATCATAACAATTGTTATATTAGTAGCTTATTGGCACCATATTGAGGAGACGAAGTTTAAAAGATAAAGGTAAACGGGATGTCAGAGGTACGTAAAAAGACACAACAGTTCTGGAACGATATGAATCTCATACAGGCGAACCGTTTGCGCAAAAAGAATCATCTTAGTGCCGTATCCAGAGGGGAAATACTGCGCCTATAACAAGAATACATACAGAAGTCACCTCCCAAGTTTAAAGTGACACATGACAAAGGTATATAAATATGTGAAAAGATTGCGTTTTTGCGAGGCAATTTCATCATACCACATAAATCATGGCTGATTCTTTGTGATCATATTGAAGATGGAGCACCATCTTTGTCTATTAAGTAGAATGCGGTGAGCAGCATTATACAGATTTAGGCTTGTTGTGTCTTAGTTATTAAATTGCATTGTTTTTCCTTTAAATTTTGGTCCCATTTTATCTCTCTTTCAGTTTTTATCCGTGCATATTAATATTTTGATAGAATACATCATATCGACTATTTATACTTACCCCCATATGGTAAATCTACTTCTAGACACACACCCCTACGTTGACATCCTTAAAAAAAATGTATTGGATCATTAACCATGCATCTTTAAACAATAATGACTAGATTTATACTGGGTGAATCAAAAGACATTGTGCACGGATTGAAACGGCCATTTGACCTTGAAGTGTGTATTGAATCATAAAAACTGAACAAAATAAGCAAACTGTGACAGGTTTTGTAAGCTGCCCGCGTTATTCTGCCAGACTAGAACTATACTTTCACCATAAAACTTGATTGCTATATGTCATTTTATGAGATTTGACCAGTTTGGACGGCCATTTTGGACGTCATCTTGAATAACCCCTTAGCATCATGAAATTATGTTTGGTAACACCCTGAATATGTTTTAGGACCATGAGGGAGTCCGTGGGGGCGGGTGCACGGTAAACCCTCTGTATATCCCCGACTACCTTTAGAGCCCCGGTTTAGAGCACTACAAATTAATGTACACTAGGCCCCTATTCTGTACAGCGGGGCATAATGGAATGGGGGATTCTGGGCCCATAGGTTCGGGCCTGGGGGCACGTGCTCCTGGGTCCCTGGCCTTCAGAAGAGAGAGCGAGAGAGAGAAAATAAAGGGGAATTTGTTGGTTGTTTTCTATTGCTTACAAAATGTCCCATCGCTCCCCAGTCCACCCTGTACGTTACCGGAACAGGTCTCAACAAGGAAGATAAAAAGGGAAGGAAATGGGAAACTGAAAAAGAAAAACAAAGGGTAGGAAGGAAATAGGAGAAGGTAAAAGAAATAAGAGAAAAGAAGAGATTAACCATCCAAACACTTTTTGTGTAAGCCTGCATTACAAAACTTCGGTGACTTTCATCAAGCTAATCATAGGACCGGGTAAAGGATCCCCCCCCCCCCCCCCCCCCCCCCCCCCCGGGGCGTATTTTCTTTATGCAACTATAATGGGATGCATAGACGACACATTGCTACACGGAATAAAGCGTAGTTACACAATGGGATGCATCCCGTTATATTTGCAGAAAGAAATTAAGTCCTCAAAATCATACGCGGATGTGCCTGCCAGACTTTGAAATTCCGACTTAATATACCTGGATAATGCAAAATTAACACCCGATCGGTATACCAAACTTGGTGAAATGTCTACCAATCAAAATACCCCTTGTTATACATGTATTTACAATAAACAGATAAGATTAGTAGAAAATTGCGTTCTTAAAAGTGTATTTTAACCAAAATAGGTCTCTCAAAAGTGTTTTTTGGGAATTAATCAGGCTTTTTTTTAGGGGGCGATCAGTAAACCTATCTGACAAATTAAACCCTTCTATATACCATCAAAGGAATAAGGAAGCAATAATATACCCAAACACTTTCTGACCACCCATGGATATATCAAATTTCGCGAAAAGGCATCTCAAAAGGCAGGCACATGCATACATACCACTATATAAGGAGTTAGTTGTGCCGGCAAGACCCTTTTTAAAGGGATTTTTTTCAATCAAGAAGTTAGTTTATTTTAATAATAATAATAATCAGTATTTATATAGCGCCTTTTCCAAAGGTTCAAAGCGCTGTAATTTCGCTGCTGGTGAATCGTACTAAACAATGCAACGTCCAGGCAGCAGCTAAATCAGCGCCATATGCGACATATAAACACACATGAACAACATCCACCATTTTTCAATGCAGCTCCCCAAATACCATTGGGTCAAGGAAGTTTTTGATAACCGAAACAACTAATCACAGATTTTGAAAGCAGGAGGAAACCGGAGATCCCGGAGAAAACCTGCGAGAGCGTGTATGGATCGTGATAAACCAAATGCACATAAAGCCCGACCGAGCACAGATTTCGAACCCGGGATTCATTGGTGCAAAGTGAGGGTATCTAGCGCTGCGCCAACACGCTCTCCCATTGATTTGTCTATACCTGTTTGCCACTTCAATGATCATTATAACATTAAAACAGCGATCACCCGAAAAACAAACTCCGTGGGACTATTATAAGAGGGGCGATATTTACACCCCGTAATCACACAAAATATAATCACACATAATCCCTTGATTATCGCCCCACACAACACAAGGCAAGATTTGCGGTTCTAGAACCACCTTGATTTAAATTATGATCAGCGATTATGTAACAACAGGATTTATAAATCCTATTTAATTTTTGGTTCACCGTGCTAGACAATACAACAACAAGTCTGTTCAAATGTTTAAACAGGGATTTAAATATTTCAAACATGGTTGTTTGAAGTTTTAAACACATTTTTAAAAATCGTTTAACTAGTGTCGTCGTCGTCGTTCTATGGATCATGGCTGATTCTTTGTGACCCTATTGATGATGGAGCGCCATCGTTGTCTATTTTGTGACATGCGATGCGCAGAGATAAGAGATAGACCAGTTACTTCTTTAATGCCAACAGTCCAACGAAGCTTTGGTCTGCCACGTTTACGTCTTCCTTCGATAGCTCCTTGTATTATCACCTTTTCTAGATTGTCACCCTCTCGTTTAGCAATATGCCCAAAGTAGTGTAGCTTGTTGCGCATGATCTTTGTATACAGAGAAGTTTGGTTCCCAATCTGGCTTTTGACAAATTCATTTGTCTTATGCTCTTTCCATGATATTCCTAGCATCCTGCGCCAACACCACATTTCAAAAGCTGATGATATTTTCTTTGAATCTGCTATTCCGACTGACCATGTTTCAGCTTCATACGTTGCGACCGGAAAGATTAGCGCCTTATCTACACAATCTACTGTGTCATTAATATTATCGACCTTAACTTGTTGGTTGCTGTTTACTCCGCAAATCATGACTTTGGTCTTCATTACATTTAGGAAGAGTCCAAACTTTTCACTGGCTGCTTTCACTTCGTGTATTAGAACTTGAAGTTCAGCTCCAGTTATAGCTATCAGGGTGGTATCGTCAGCATATCGGAGATTGGTTATAGTGCGACCTCCTACTGAAACTTGGCCTTCCACTCTATCAAAAGCTTGCCTCATGATGTACTCTGCATAAATGTTGAATAGGTAAGGTGACAGGATACATCCTTGACGAACGCCTTGTCCAATAGAGAACCACTCACAATTGTCATTATCTGTTCTTACTGTAGCCTCTTGATCTTTGTAGAGGGATTTAAAAGCTCAATGATGTGAAGAGAGAAACCCATTTCTTGCATTACCAACCATAGCTTCAAATGTTGAACGCAATCAAATGCCTTAGAGTAATCAGTGAGGCATAGATATAGGGGTTGTTGAAATTCCAAGCTCTATTCAATCAGGCTTCTGAGGTTAACTATTTGGTTTCTTGTACCTCGTCCTTTGCTGAAACCTGCCTGTTCAGGTGGTAACTCATTCTCCAGGTGTTGTCGGATCCTTTCTGCAATGATATGTAGTAGAACCTTACTGCTATGTGAAATTCAGGCTATCGTGCGGTTGTTAGCACACTCTCTGTTGTCCCCTTTCTTTGGGAGAGGGAGGAAGACTGCTTTCTTACAGTCCGCAGGCCATTTAGTCGACCTCCAGATCTTGGTGCATAGTCTGTGGATCACTTCAATGCCTTCTTTATCTCTTTCCTTTAGGAGTTCTGCGGGAATAGTAACATCTCCAAGAGATTTACCAATCTTTCATTTCTTCATAGCTTGTCCCACTTCACTCTTCAGAATATCTGGTTCAGACATGTCATTCATTGTTGAGAGTGTTATCGTCAACTTGAATCCCATCTTGTGATGCATATAAGTTTTGGCAGTACTGTTTCCATCTGGCTTTGATTTCGGAACCTTCAGTAAGAATTTTACCATCTGCATCCTTCAAGACATTAAAGGCACATTAAGTGGTGTTGAAAATTGTAAATGTTTAAAAATTTACTTCAGAATTCAAGATGAACATTAAAAATGGCCATTACTGTTGTTTCTACTAGCAAAAACACAGCAAAACTTGATTAAAACAATATCATCGCTATTTACTGAAAAACGCCCTCTATGCAAATATGGTTCACGTTATGTATCACGCGTACTGCAAGGGGAATACTGTCGGACGTAAAATGCTCGTCACGCGGGACGAGCATTTTTGAATCGACGTTTTCTTGTACATAGAGGGCTGATTTTTCTTAATACTTATAGGTGTAAGTTCATACATGTAATACAATTATAAAAATATACTAATCCCAGTTTTTATCATAATTGAGGGCGCATCCTCCAACACATCTCTTAGTGCCCCTTTAAGTCTGGGAACTGGTTTCTTTGTCAGGGGTTTGATATTCTTGTACACGTCCTTGGTGTTGTTGGCTGTACTGTCTTTTTAACTTGAGAACAAATTTGGGTGATGAAAGTTGTTTTGACGTTTCTAAGTTATAGTTAGTTGGACTTTCCTGTTCAGTTCCCGGTATTCTTCCAGGTTGTTCTTATTTTCCAGACCTTTCGTTTTAATCTAGCGACGTTGATTTGCCAGATTGAAAACTTGCTCTGTATTCCAGGGTTTCTTCTTATGCCTGCACCTGGGAATTGATTTTTGGGCTGTTTGTGTCACTGCCTTTTTAATCTTCTGCCATAGCTCTTCGGGTGAGGATTCCTCTGGGTCATTTTCAAACAGTGTCTGGAATTGGTTTTTTATTTCCACTCTGTATTTTTCACTGATTTGAGTCATATCAAGTCTGGCTGGCTAACTTTGGCGATTTATCCTTCTTAGCTTCAAGGTTCCGGTGTCATATCTCTATTTACATTAGTTGTACTCATCATCATAGGTTTTCTTGGCAGATAGTCGTAAGTGGGTTGCCGTTGCCTTCTACCATTGCGCAGTTGAAAAGAAACCATTCACCAACTGTTGGTTACTAGCCTTCTCCTCCAAAGAAATCAAGCTAATCTGCCCTTACATTAGGCTATGCCCTGAAAGCTCGACTAGGAACAGCTGCTGGCCCGCCCTAGGCTAGAACGACTGTCACTTGTATAGACAATAGACATCCCCTGGTTTTCTAGCACAACTTAAAATGATTTTATCAAATTAAAAGAGGGGGAGATGCAGGTACAAAATACCTGACATACTGGTGAGTTCAAAGAGAGAACTGGAAAGAAAGGAAGAGGAAGTGAGAACACCTAAACCAGCCCCCTACACCGCGGTGCCGGGTTACGCCGTTCCCGCCAACTGGAGATCTGTGTAAATGTACTCCAGTTGACATCAGTGATTGTCTTGGACTTTCCCGAGGGCAGGCGCCTCTAAACCATACTTATGCAGACAAACTAACCTGGCTAGAAAGGTGTTCTACGTAAAAGAGATTAGAAGAAAAGAGTAAAAGAATGGGAAAATGTGTACAGAAGAAAAGTACAGTTAAGACAGCTCAGTGTAGTGATATATTATGACTAGCGGACCCTTTATGCCATAATGACTAGCAAACCGTTTTCCTCATTATGACTAGCGGACCTTTTGTCCCATCATGACTAGTTGACCTTTTGTCCCATTATGACTAGTGGGACTCTTTGAATTATGACTAGCGGACCTTTATTTGTATTATGAATAGCAGTCCTTTTTCATATTATGATAAACGACCATTTGATTCCATTATGACTAGCGAACCCTTTTTTCATATTATGACTAACGTACCTGTTATTCAATTATGACTAGCGGTCCTTTTTTAATTATTTCTAGCAAACCTTCATTTTTATTATGACTTGTGGTCCTTTTCGCATTATGATTAGCAAACCTTCGTTTCAATTATGATTAGCAAACCTTCGTTTTAATTATGATTAGCGTACCCTTGTTTCTATTATGACTATCGAACCATTTTTGCAGTTATGACTAACAGACCTTATGACTAACGAACCTTTATTTGAATTATGATTATCGACCCTTATGACCAATGACCCTTATGACTAGCGAGTTGTGACTTGTTCGTGATATTATGATGTAAAGAACGACCCAATCATGAACATTTTTCTTTGAATCATTAAATCGTGTACTGAAATTCGGTCCCACAGTGGCACGTGTTCAATCATTTCTAAAATCCCAATAATTTAGATGGGGCTGTTAAAGAACGACCCATAAATTCTACCATTTCCAACAACACATTAAGAAAAACGCAAAATTACGCGTAGCGCACACAAATTGCACACAAAATGCTCCAATCATGAGAAACGCAAAACCGCGTGAGTAGCACGCACAAAATGCTGGCACCAGAAAAATGTACACACCTCTATGCTCTTCGGTGATATTGTTGTCGACATATTGTTGAAAGAAAAACGGACAATCGCGCGAGTGATGCTCTTCTGTGCTATTGTCGCTCTTCTGTGCTATTGGTGCTATTGATTGTCGGGAAAAACGCAAAATCGCGCAAATGCTGCACATCTGTGCTATTGGTGCTATTCTCAATATTGATTGTCGGAAGAAAAACGCAAAATCGCGAGGCTCTTCTGTGCTATTGGTGCTATTGATTGTCGAAAGGAAAAACGCAAAATCGCGATGCTCTTCTGTGCTATTGTCGCTATTGATTGTCGGAAGAAAAACGCAAAATCACGCGAATGCTGATCGTCTGTGCTATTGGTGCTATTCTCAATATTGATTGTAGGAAGAAAAACGCAAAATCGCGATGCTCAAATCTGCTATCATGGCTAGTGTCGCTATTAATTGTCGGAATCGCGGGGAACTCGCACTATCGCAGTGCTCTTTTGTTTGTACTATTGACGCTATATTTGCGTACGATAGCGCGATCATATGGTCCTAAAATGCGATTGTTACTGCTCGCACTATCGCACACACCCCTGCTCTTTTGTGCTATGAGAGCGGGGATGTGCGTATTTGTTGGAACCAATCAGCGTTCAGTTTTAAGTGTTGTTCTATACGGAATAAACGCTAACCTCGTGGTAGCATCATCCAAGCGGCAAAGTTCTTTCCCTTTGAAAAGCACGTCCAACAATTACTCAGAGTTCTGTGGTGTATTGTCGCTATTTGGCAGTTTGAGCGCCTTTATGCGTGGGGGGGGGGGGGGGGGGCAAGAACAAAAAAGACTTGTAATTGTTTCAAAATTTCAGAAGTTAATTCGTAAAGTTAATTGAGTGGAACCAAAATATTAGGCCCCATAATCTTACCCCGTAAATAGTCGCGTGTAGTCAAGTTTACCAAATAAGCAGGTGCAACCACGACTTGAGAATCTGGAGAAATAACGAAAAGTGAAGAGAAAATAGTATACATTAAATTGAGTGCCTGATACTTGTTTGTTTATTTGTTGTTTATGTATCCAATAAGTTAACATTTACCTAAGCAGTGTGTTAAAACATGATAATTATGTTAGAGCATGGCATATTTTCGTGCGATTATCATAGCAAAAAAGTCAGTATCGTCCGATACTAGAACACCAGTATCGTCCGTTACTGGTACAAAGTCAGTGTTCCAGGATCGCGCGATACTGGCACGTATAAAATGTTCCAGTATCGGGCAATACTGGGACACAATTTGGTGTTCTACATCTATCTACATCTATTATATACACAATAATGTTGCCTTAAGCAATATCTAATTGAGAAATAATGTAATGGCACAAGTTAAGTTAACACATGATCAAGAACAAAAACTGACACAAAAGATGGAGAATAAACCCTAAACTGCACTTGAAACAGCTGTTTTGAATTCCTCGGTACTGACTGCATTTATAGCATTTGGGTGGAGGTCATTCCAATCTGATACGGTGTTCCAGTATCGACCGATACTGGAACAGTAAGATCGTACCAGTATCGACCGATACTGGCAAATGTTATGTTTCAGTATTGAACGATACTGGTATACCAGTATCTGGGATCTAAAGTACACTTTTTTCCGAAAATAGCAGCTTAGCCGTCCCTAATTTAAATATCACTGCTCAGACGTGAAGTCATATATATTATATAGGGGAATATGGGGCAACTGGTCCTATGGGGCAAGTGGTCCGAAATGAAGGATTTTGTAATTGTATGGGCATACTGCTTTCTTTTGAACAGTACGACTTTTGTTGAAACTTGACATATATCCTTACCTTCGACAATCCAAAACATTTGGAACTTTAGGGTATTTACACATACAGGGTGAGTCAAAAAGACTGCAATAGTAGAAAGAAGCCATTTTGTTTTCAAAACCAAAATGAATTTTAAAACTTTTTAAACGTTGCAAGAATGCTGTATTTAATCCTTAACTTTGTGTGAAAAAATGAAGTCGATCGCATTTTTTGTTTGTATTTGGTGACCCTCTTTGCTGCACAACCAAATTTACCTGTTTGTCCACGAGCACAGTGATTTTCATTTGAAATGGCACACATTGCATTTTCATATTTGAATATCCCGCCAACAACAAAAATGGAAAATTTCAGTTTTTTATTTAAATTTAGAACATTATACGCTTTCATTGCATGGGTACGATTATAATTGATTATGCTAACTCACATGTTAACAAGAAAGGATGCATCCAATTCCAATAACATCACAAATGAACCCAAGTTTCCAAATTTGAATGAGAGACACATTTTGCGATCTGATGCATATTTTGTGGACAAACGTGTAAAATGGGTGCACTGGTCAAAAGGTTCACCAAAGACAAACGGAAAATGCGATCGACTTCTTTTTTTCACACAAAGTTAGGATTAAATACATCATTCTTGCAACGTTTAAAAAGTTTTAAAATTCATTTTGGTTTTGAAAACAAAATGGCTTCTTTCCACTATTGCAGTCTTTTTGACTCACCCTGTATGATATTCTCCAGATCTTTGAAGCCACCTCCTTGAGTGACTGATTGAAAATTCACAGATAGTATGGGCGATATATGAAGATGGGTTTAGATCATGTTTATTGTACTTTATATGATTGATAGATATGCAACAGTAACTATATACATGCAGTACAGTCGTCTTAAGATGCTAGGTGCATATTGCATTCGATGGGTGCTATATTGTAGTGTGCTTAAATAGGGACTTTCCAAAATATGATTAAAACCATAGGTTGTGGTTGAAATGACCGTAAATGGCGCATATTGCTAACTTGGGACATTGGTGGTTTGGATTTGCGATCAATATTATCATTTAAACAATGCTTCATCTTAAATCATTATCACGGCTATTCATTTGGTAGAGTTATTAGTTTATGAATTCGCAGTTAACAGTACACCATTTCTTATTTTGTCTAAAGACATTCGTCTACTTGTAGGACCCGAACGCCGTAATATTTGCGAATTCAAAGATACTAGCTGGCTACAGAAATCTGTGTAATGGCTAAAAACAAAAATGCAGTTTTGCCTTTTTTCTGATATGTATTGGAGTTATTGATTATTATGACAAATGGTGGTATGTTTTAAAACATTTTGGCGTAAAATTGATTACGTCACAGGCGTGTTTGAATAATGTTTCATCTCGACAAAGTGCTAAGTCATTTGTTGGGGCAAGTGGTCCGAATGGGTATGGGGCAACTGGTCCGCCTGCAAAAACTAAATCAAAATTGTAAAATTCATTTTGAAAATTAGTTGTTAGTGTCAATAAAACATGACTCGGTATTGAAGTGTGAATAGAATATGAAATAATTCACATTCTTTCTAGTTCTTAGACATTTTGGGGCATTTTGGGTCTAATACCACTATTTCTGATATTGAAGGATTACAATATGACATGAAATTGCTTTAGTATGGTTTAAAACATCGGTATTATGAATTACATCTTTATTATATTTTGAATGGTGTCTGTAAAGGTATTTGCAATGACGAAATATCATGATTTATGTATTTTATCTACTGCTTTTTGTGTATATTAACCGTTGGGTCATCATTGTCATATTGACTAACTTCCCCATGAAAAGCTGGCTAAATATCCAGATGGTTTATTATAAGTACTAAATGATGATTATATGAAGTAAATAAAATCATTAAAGAAAGGGGTATATATAGACAAATGTATGGGGCATCTGAATATCACAACCATGTAACCATTTAACTAAGTTCATACCGTTTTGTCCAATAAATGTGCAGTCGAAAATTTTGCTTGCTTTGTACACCATTAGTATACTGCTATTTACACGTTAACCACGAAAACTGTATAAAACATGGGTTTCATGAGACATGTATCCTTTTTACATGTTAAATAATATGGAAATGTGTTTGTAAAGAAAATACTGCCTAGTTTCCGTGTTGTCATTCACTGATTTCTGTGTATTCTAACCGTTGGAACATATAGGACCAGTTGCCTCAATGATGGTATGATGGGATAACTGGTCCGTGCCAAGTAAAGTTTTCAGTTAGTGGTAATTGGCCTTTTCTTTCGATATTTTTTAACCTTGATTATATGTTATATGTAAACAGTTACATGGGTGATATTTTCATAGCAATTCCATAAATATTTACACGAGCTTTAATCTTTTATATCCGGACCAGTTGCCCCATCATCCCCTAACCCGGAATCACCATAATTTACCAAAGTATGCGGCAACGAGAAATGTCATCAGAAGCGACGCTGCAGACGTTGCGATGACTACTAATGTTGAAATCCTTCGAAAAGTCATGCTGACCTATATTTTGTTAAGTAATAGAAAGAAAATAATATCAATATAACAACTACAGTGAATCTTAGTCTAATGCAATATATTGTTTGACATGTCCCCTACTTATAGTGTCAATTTCGTCAAGGTATCTTTTTATATTCAGGCAAGGCATGACGTTACTGAAAATCGATGAAAATATGTTGTGGGGGGTTTTCCCTTCAATTTCAGCGCATTTAATATGATTAATATCTCACCAATGATGATAAAAAAAGAATTCGACTGAGGCAGTGGGGGGAAGCTGTTCAGGCAGTGTTCAGCTCTCGTTGCCGTAGAGGAGGGTGCTCAACGGGAGCCATATTGGATTTCAGGGCAGCCATATTGGAATTTTATGGTACTTGATCGAACACTATGTAGGTGCAATGTTAAGTGTTCCCCCTTCTCCCTCCCCGATCAATGTTGAATCCCACAATTTGTCCACCATGAGCACATGGCTTCGCAATATTGATCGGTGGGGAAGGGGGGGGGGGGGGATATGGTGAAGGGGTTCTAATACTTCAGGTTTTACGTGACTCAAATAGTGCGTTTTCTGCTACAAGCAGCATGGCAATTAGGGTCAGTGTTAGAACACATTTTTTCTATGATTATAAGTATCGAGTGAGAGTCCAAATCTATATCTTGCCTCGCAAATATTTGAAGGTTTATGGCGCTGGCCACTTTAATGGTTTTGGTGGCCATATTTTTGAATTAAGGTTAGCGATATTGGATTTTTTTTTATAATGTATGGAATAAAAATAAATTCAGTGTTGTAGTCGAGTCCACCCTACCCGAGTCTGAGTCCGAGTCCGAGTCCTCACCTATCGAGTCCGAGTCCGAGACCGAGTCCTTACTGTCCGAGTCCGAGACCGAGTCCGAGTCCTTCATGTCCGAGTCCGAGTCCGAGTCCTGAGTCCTTAGATGTATTTTAAGTTCTGATCACATGTCATTAATTTTGCGATCTAAATAGGCCAACATTTCAGTGATGTCAACATAATGATTTTACTTCGCATCCCCATACATGGACAATTTTGATACCATTTTGAATTATACTTTTAGGCATAAGAATTGATTCAGATATTCAAAATGTATCCAGAAGTTCATCGATTGAGAAATTACAAACTTGATTAAAATGTGTTATATGCTGTAGAGCAACCATTCCCCTGCCGTTTCACCTATTTCTTTTCCCTGAAAATGTCATTACTAATTCCATCAATTTTTAAAGAGAGCTGCTCCAGGAAGCTAAAAATTGCCAATGAAATATACTCTTTGTAAAGAAATGTAATCATTTTTTAAACAGTATAAAAACTGACAAAAAAACAACACCTAAAGACCATTTACATCGTACAAACAGCATTCGATTGCACATGATTATTATCACTTTAATTATTATAGGTTCCCTCGGATTGTGTTTTAATGCTTGTAATGGTATTTTCAACAGCATATTTGTAACTGTTCAAATGTATTTATGATGAT
Organism: Ophiura sarsii; assembly: GCA_035610835.1. Classification (NCBI taxonomy): domain Eukaryota; kingdom Metazoa; phylum Echinodermata; class Ophiuroidea; order Amphilepidida; family Ophiuridae; genus Ophiura; species Ophiura sarsii. The sequence continues at coordinate 49,885,358 of CM069448.1, forward strand.
TTATGACATTGTTTCTAAACGGTTGAAGATCGGATGACTAAATAAGTTTTAATTACTGCAAACAAAATAAGCCAATATTAACTGGACTCAGACAGGGCTCAGGCACAATTCCCGAGTCCTTGGTGCACGGCTGTTTGATCCCAAATAATGTGTTCGTTTTATTCTGAGAACACCGAAACTTGCTGGTCCGGTTCTGGTTTTAACTGATCCAAGTACCTGAATATACTGGCCATCTTTTGTAGAAATTTCAGAACATTTGTTGGTACCAGTTCTGAGAAATAGAGCTTTGAATATTGTTATTTACTATAATAGCGCCCTCATCGGCCACAGTTACATGTCAAATGTGTGTCAAGTAGAAAATGCCGATAATTTAAAAAGGGCTCTAACAATTGTCTTGAATTTTTCACCGTATACTCGTATTCATTAGCGCTACCTAAATCAGGTCAAACCATAAAGGGGCCACTATGTAATGTTTTTATCCCATCATTTTAATTATAAAGCGGACAGTCAAACAGCCGTGGGTGCCCGAGTCCGAGTCCGAGTCCGAGACCGAGTTCTTCACCTCCGAGTCCGAGTCCTTCAAAATAGGGACTCGAGACCGGTCTCGAGTCCGAGTACTACATCAAACTATGGATCAGATAATATCTCTTTATACCACCTTAAGATTCGACATGCTTAAAACCGTAAGTATATTGAGAGTCAACAATTATATCTGTATCACAAAGATCTAACAGCGTTATGATTATTTTAATGATTTTGGGGCCATATTGTATTTCAGGGCCGCCGTATTGGAAATATATGGTTATGTTAGAGGTAAAAAATGACTTTACTAACCCCTGACGATGATTCCTCATGCTAAAAAAACCTAGGTTATAGAGCCCAAAACTATGTTACTAATTACTATCACAAATGAAGAGCTTTGTTGCAAAAGGGCTATGGTACATTTTTTCAAAAAATGAGTTTGATATAGAAATGTATAGGGAAAAATCATATGTTTCAAGGAAGCAAAGTCATTTTTTTCAAAAAGACCTACATCTCATTGTAAACAGCCATTGAAATTGTTGTTTTGTTGCAAAAGGGCCTGTATCCAGAATTAAATCGGGATACAGGCCCTTTTGCAACAAAACTACAACTTCAATGGCTGTTTACAATGAGATGTAGGTATTTTTGAAAAAAATGACTTTATTTCCTTGAAACATATGATTGTGACCTATACATTTCAATATCAAACTTATTTATTTTAAATGATTAAAATAAATGATTTTTTGTGTGTGGTATTTTTTCTTTATGTACAAACAGATGGAGTTTTGTTGCAAAAGGGCCTACATCCAAATATTCAAAAAATGTAAACATGATTTTAAAAAAAATTAAAACTAGCACATTTAAAATTTATTTCAATTTCAATTAGTATGTAGTGTACCTCTTTCATAATCCATTCAGTTTTTCAATTGCTCAACTTGAATATTTAGAAACAGTTTTTTGACTTTTTCTCAATAAGAGCCAAAGTGGATGTAGGCCCTTTTGCAAAATACCTCTTCATTAATACTTACACGAGTATTGACAATTTCAAAGATTGTTAGGGTACCGGGTGAAATTGTGCACACTCACCCCCTCCGAAAAGTATCACATTATACCTACATGAACTCATATCAATCATAAAAAAGAGTCTGTACTAACCTACCACCCATCAGGCCATATCAATTAATTTCCACCTGACTACGAACAATAACCACCAAATGAAAAAGAGCGAATGAAAAAGCGCACATCAAAAATAACTCACAACGAAATACGGTAGACATTACTGGATGAAACTTGGGCGCAGACTATTATGCGGTATAACTTGTAATCAACTTTTTTGTCGAAAACCCTTTTTTACCATGCGGTTAGATAAGATGTCCCATTGAAACACGTGTGACCTTTGACCCTAAATCGAGGTCAAATGTCACTTTAACATCCACGTTCGGTTGTATTCTACTGACTTCAATAAACATTTTGGCATAGGGTAGGTGTGGGTAATACGGGACCGTAAGGTAATACGTGACCGCATCACTGAAATCTCATCTACAGCCGTCTGGCATTACTAGCACTTTAAATAGCGCCCTCTATAGATAGATCAAACCCTTAGTGAATTTCATGACTATTATGAGAATTACCAGCCAGAAAATCACCACAACCTGTCAAGGTAAGGAAAAATGCACCCATATTTTTGGTCTAATATAAATATAGTGTTTTCATAGAATATGATGGTAAAGAAAGGAAAAGGGGGCGTGACCTGAATTCTTGCATTATTAAGCATGTTTCAGGTGTTGGTCCAACATGTATCGTGTGTGTGCTTCGCTAGTACAGTGTACATTGGTGTTATAATGCATTGAATGGGAGCCGTGGGTTCACAATTATTGGTGAAGGTAATATGGGACAGCCAGCATGACGGTATGCAAATGTCTTAAAGGTCCCGTATTACCCACACCTACCCTACTTTTTTTCTCTTTTTTTGTAGCAATGTACCTTTTTTGTACCAATGTACTTCATGCATTATTATCTCTTAAATGGATTACTGGACCATTATTCATGGTTTTTTTAACAGTTACTCTTTAAATAAATATGTCAAATAACTGTTCATACCAAAACAATGTCCTCAAAACAATGTTCCATATTACCTTCACGTGTAGGTAAGATGGGACATTTATGATGACGTCAGTATTTGATAATAACAGCCAAACCAAACATAGAATGACTCTGTTTTTTTATTACAATAAAGGTTTATAAAATGTAGATTACAAATAACAAACTTTGCTTAAATTTGAGTCAGTTATTTTGTATTTTAATTATGCAAATGTCTTAAAGGTCCCGTATTACCCACACCTACCCTATAACTCCCTGTGCCTAGCAGACCCGGAGCGAATAAAACACCAAAATGGGCCTGCGCTCCCTAGCTACTAATTTATAGGGATTTTGGGCCAAACTCCTGAAGTTCATCAATAGAGGGCAGGATAATCCAAGTTTACCTTTTATTGATCACTAGGCGGTCACCCGGGTTTGGCGGTTCTCGGGTTTGTAGCTACTTCCCTGGATGGATGGGGATTGTGGATGATTAATTACTGCACTTTTGCTGTTCCACCACACTTACAATCGACAGAACTTAAAAATTCGACCCCTAGATGACCTTTGACCCCGGACGAACCAAGAAAAGCAAAGGCGTTTTACTTTTTCCACGCTCGACTCGCATTCGGGCTTCCCGTCCCCGAGTTTAAGCCCGATCGGACAAACTTTGAAAATTCGACCCTTGGACGACCTTTGACCCCGGACGACCCAAGAAAAGCAAAGCCGTTTTATTTTTTCCACGCTCGACTCGTATTCAGGCTTCCCGTCACCGAGTTTAAGCCCGATCGGACAAACTTTGAAAATTCGACCCCTAGACGACCTTTGACCCCGGAAGACCCGACAAACGCTAACCCGTTTTATTTTTGCCACGCTCGCCTCGCATCGAGCATTGTGATCACCGAGTTTAAGCACGATCCGACCAACTTCAAAAAGTTAACCCCTAGATGACCTTTGACCTCGTATGCTCTATTTTTTCCACGCTCGACTCGCATTCGGGCTTCCCGTCCCCGAGTTTAAGCCCGATCGGACAAACTTTGAAAATTCGACCCTTAGACGACCTTTGATCCCGGACGACCCAAGAAAAGCAAAGCCGTTTTATTTTTTCTACGCTCGACTCGCATTCGGGCTTCCCGTCACCGAGTTTAAGCCCGATCGGACAAACTTTGAAAATTCGACCCTTATATGACGACCTTTGACCCCGGACGACCCAAGAAAAGCAAGGCCGTTTTATTTTTTCCACGCTCGACTCGCATTCGGGCTTCCCGTCACCGAGTTTAAGCCGGTCGGAAAAACTTTGAAAATTCGACCCTTAGACGACCTTTGACCCCGGACGACCCAAGAAAAGCAAAGCCGTTTTATTTTTTCCACGCTCGACTCGCATTCGGGCTTCCCGTCACCGAGTTTAAGCCCGATCGGACAAACTTTGAAAATTCGACCCTTAGACGACCTTTGACCCCGGACGACCCAAGAAAAGCAAAGCCGTTTTATTTTTTCCACGCTCGACTCGCATTCGGGCTTCCCGTCACCGAGTTTAAGCCCGATCGGACCAACTTTGAAAATTCGACCCTTAGACGACCTTTGATCCCGGACGACCCAAGAAAAGCAAAGCCGTTTTATTTTTTCTACGCTCGACTCGCATTCGGGCTTCCCGTCACCGAGTTTAAGCCCGATCGGACAAACTTTGAAAATTCGACCCTTATATGACGACCTTTGACCCCGGACGACCCAAGAAAAGCAAGGCCGTTTTATTTTTTCCACGCTCGACTCGCATTCGGGCTTCCCGTCACCGAGTTTAAGCCGGTCGGACAAACTTTGAAAATTCGACCCTTAGACGACCTTTGACCCCGGACGACCCAAGAAAAGCAAAGCCGTTTTATTTTTTCCACGCTCGACTCGCATTCGGGCTTCCCGTCACCGAGTTTAAGCCCGATCGGACAAACTTTGAAAATTCGACCCTTAGACGACCTTTGACCCCGGACGACCCAAGAAAAGCAAAGCCGTTTTATTTTTTCTACGCTCGACTCGCATTCGGGCTTCCCGTCACCGAGTTTAAGCCCGATCGGACAAACTTCGAAAATTCAACCCCTAGACGACCCTTGACCCCGGAAGACCCGACACTTACACTTACACTTAAGGTTTGATGGAAAATTTAGTTTAGGCTGTTAGCCTTTACGATTCCATATCCTGTTTTGTTCCAGAATTTGTCAAGTCTATTTTTAAATGCATTCACTGTCTTGGCGTTGACCACATCTGTAGGTAGCTCGTTCCATTGGTTAATTACTCTCATCGCAAAGAAGTATTTCCTGCAGTTGAGGTTCTTGACAAGTGCTGGCTTGTAGACTTTACTTTGATGTCCTCTTGTGGCGTGGGTTGCTTGGGCCACTGTGAAGAAGTCTGATGGGTCTACATTGTCGAGCTCTTTCAATATCTTGAATGTTTCGATGAGGTCCCCTCTGATTCTACGCTTCTCAAGAGATATGATGCCTAGGCTTTTCATTCTGTTTTCATATGTTAGGTGTCTCAGGTGTCTATGTTAGGAGTCTCGACAAACGCCAACCCGTTTTATTTTTGCCACGCTCGCCTCGCATCGAACATTGCGATCACCATGTTTAAGCACGATCCGACCAACTTCAAAATGTTGACCCCTGGCCTAGATGACCTTTGACCTCGTTCGCTCTAGCGAATGCAAACTTGCTCTTGCGGGGACCGAGCCGCATCCACCCACCGAGTCTGAACGCCGCCCGACCCCGGGAAGGCGACGAAAAAGCGCACACAGACACCCCAACCTCAAAATCAGCCAAACCGAGAATGATAGGTCAAATTCCAAATTATATCATGTAACTACAACCTATAACCTTTGATATGAGACATAAATGAGGTTATTTCGACGATTTTCAATTTTTTCAATTTTTTCAATTTGGGTTACCTAATTACGGAACTGCCCAGTATCAGCCCTGTGGTGTAGCGTTTGGATAACGCCCAATTTGTGCTGGACAGGGTGATTTGACGAGAAGTTCAAATATTGATCTGTGTGGGTTGGCTTCCGGTAAATCCTTACGTCAAGGTTACCGTCTGGTTTAATTACTGTCAGAGTGTCTAGGAAGGCTAATGTCCTGTTGTCTTCACCTTCTGTAGTGAATTTGATGTCCGGATCAATGGTGTTGAGGTGATCAGTGAACTCTTGAGCATGTTTGGTCTTTATTTTGATGTGCGTGTCGTCGACATATCTATACCACCATAATGGTGGATGGAGAGCAGTTTCGATAGCTATCTGTTCCAGATGTTCCATGAAAAGGTTGCACACGATAGGCGAAACAGGGGAACCCATCGCAGCTCCGTGTATCTGTAAATAGAATACTCCATTGTAGACAAAGTATGTGCAACCCAGGCAAACCTCAAGCAGTTTTAACACATGTTCAGAAGTAAGACGGGTTCTATCACTGAGGATGGTGTCACTTTCCAGGCGCGAGCGTATGATGACTAGCGCACGGTCGATGGGTACAGAAGTGAAGAGCCCTGTCACATCATATGAGCGTAGTTCCTCGTCAGCTTCCACGCGTTCATGTCTGATTATTTCCGTTGTGACACTTTTACAGAAAGAATGCTTTTAAGCATCAAACCGATACTAACTTGTTCTTCCAACTGGGCATCAATCCATCTCATTGAAACATTGGGGAGGGTGGAGGCATTCGGTCTGATTAAAATATTCAGTTCTGTTTGGCTACACACAATTTTATTCTATTATTTAAACATTATTCAATCGCAGTACACGGCATCTGAAAGCCAAGCATTTAGTCTCCCAATTATAAAAATGTTACACCAAATTTTAGAACTTCATGGTCAATAAGTTAAGGCTTATTCCATGGTTAAGGTAAACATATGCACAGTTTTTTGGGGACACTCTGTATTATAAGCTGAGTGGACACTGACACATTTAAGGTTTAAGAATAGGTTCAATCAACTTTCAAACTGTGCATATTGGGAAAGATAATTATTTTTATGTGTGTATATCTTCAATGAACCCTAGATGAAATAACTAAAAATAGTGTTATTTTATGTTTTCCTATAAATCAGAGCTCTGCAGGAATGCTGAACATATCCTACTCAGTGAAATGGCGCCCTCTATGGGAACCTCTCTATATCAGTCATCGTGACGTACCGCTTTACGATGAGAGATTTAAACAGTATGGATACAACAGAAGAATCCAGGTAAGGAAGTGCATTGTTGAGCCTAGTCAGCCCTTATATGGCAAAAGGATGTATCTTATATGTACTTTCCTAATGATATACTTCCTTTTAACATGGATTGTGTTAAAATGGTTCAATAATCCTCACTTGGGAAAAGGTTGCAACTTGTAAAGACAATAAAAGTAATATACTGCCTTTTACCATTACATGATTTATGGAGGAAAAAAAGCTAACTTTAATCATGTTAAAAGGAAGTATACTGTTTGGAAACTACATATAAGATACATTATTTTGCCATAAAAGGGCTGTAGTCTGCTCTGTACGACCCTTTGCCTTTGCCTTGTCACTCTATTAACAACACTCTCTGGCCTGCAATGCGCGTTATGGTGTATGTACCGATAGAGGGCTCACTCCCCGTGACCGCTCCCCATTCTCTCTGATCTCACCCCGGAAAAGGGTCTACTTACTTTTGATTTGACCTTTTGACCTCCGTATATTGTTACACCGCGCTCAAAAGCATTCATCCCAAAACCGGGATGAATGCGTAATATGCAAATTGTTCGTGTTTGGTTTTGCGGGGGATCAAAATTAACCAATGGGAGACACGATAAATATGAAGCATATGAATATTTATATACCATCTTCCTCGAATTTTGAAATAATTAAATATGGCTATTTTTTTGCACTGGATAGTTCAGTCTAAAATTGTAGCTTTAACCTTGACATTTTGTCATCGGCCAAAATATTTTCCTCAGTGACATAGCTACATTTCTGCATATGTGACTATTTCCTATCTTTCAATACCGCAAAGTAAAAAGCCTTTATTCATCCGAACGTGGAAAGATAAATTGATAATTTTTAACGTTAAACTAACTCTTACACAGCTACAAAAATATCACTTTCACATGTTTCTATACAAATATGCAGGCGTCGAATTCAATATTAGCGCGTTATGATGGGGGTGATACTATCGTGACGTCAATTATGTATCAAAAGCATCGTCCCTAGTGTGCTTAATCCGCAATTCTGTTTTCGATTTAAGACCTTGTTTGGAGCGGTTCTCGGATGGGAGGTTTTTGGCATGGCGAATATCAGAGGGTGTTGTTCGATAGTGTGACAGTGAAATTAAAAACAAGGTGTACAAGTAGACAGTTATGTGGAGTTGTTCAATGAATAATCATCAAGACAGAAAGTGTTCCACCAGAGAAGGATCATTTTCCTTGGGTTACCTTTTTGCAATTTTATAATAATGATATAGAGACATTTCTAAAATTCTAAGAGCGCCTTGTGGTCAAAGGGCTGTACACAATACTGACTAACGCACAACTATGACTACAATTACAATCGGTTCAACTTATGAACTTGTAGTTTTGGACAGTGCGTACTATTGGGTGTACTGTTTAAGCTCCTCCACACTGTGTGAAATACCTTTCAGGGCGAGTAAAAAACTGCAATAGTGGAAAGTTAAGCCATCTTGTTTTCAAAACCAAGTTGATGTTCGACATTTTTTGTAAACGTTTTAAGAATAACACATTTTGCACTAATTTCTTAGAAAAAATGAAGTCAATCGCATTTTTCGTTTACTTTTTGGTGAACCTTTTTACCCATGCACCCATTTCACATGCTTGTCCACGAGACACCCAAAACACGTATAAGATTGCTAAATGCGTCTCTCATTCAAATTGGAATAATAAAGTAAATGTGTGCCGTAATTGGAATGTAATGCATCCTTTCTAGATCTTGTTTACATAAGAGATAAAATAATAAAGTTAAATAACCCACGCTATTAATTGCTTGTAATGTTCTTAATTTGAATAAAAAGTGAAAGTATTCCATATTTTTGTTGGCAGGATATTCAAATATGAACATGAAAATGTGTGCAATTTCAATTGAAAATCACTATGATCGTGGAAAAACAAGTAAATTGGTTTGTGCAGCAAAAAGGTTCCCCAAAGACAAACGAGAAACTCATCACATTGGCATTCCACTAATGTGCGACCCTTATAGGAAAATCCTTTACCATCACCCTCAATCAGCTACAATTCTATGAAGGTCTCTTATGCACCCTGCATGCACCTTGCATATTGAGACATACATTGTAACATTGAAAAAAGTGTCATTCTAAAATACTTATTGCTTCAGGCAGAACTGCTGATATCAGATCCCAACAATGGGCCACCCCATTTTTGCAAGGATCGCTTTCAATATTTTTAGGGTCATGCACCTCTATCTAAGATGATTTGAAGAATTGAAATTCATTTGAAAAGACAAGGGTTGCCATATAAGGGGAAAAAGAAGTTTGTTTCCGGTAGGACGCGCGCATTTCGTTATGACGATGTAAATTTGCGCATTTCATTTTTGTATTTGCATTTTTGAAAGAAGAAGAAAAAAAAAGAAAGAAAAAAAATCGCAAAATCAATTTAAATACAAATTAAATGCTCATGGTACATTGCGAAAGTTGCCTTCGGAAAGTCATCCCACCCCACTTCTCCCCCACAAAAAAAGAAAAGAAAAAAAAATCATCTTGCATCTTGGTTTTCGCTCAGACCACCTACCGGACACAAACTTGGGCTTTTTTGTTGTTGCTATAGCACTTTATCCTTTCTAATTTCATTACAGATATGTGAGATGCATGTGTCCGGGTGCAACTTTGTGATTCTTGACACAGGATTTGTGGTTCACAAGGGATTCAAAGAAATTAATGAATTTCATTCGACAAAAGATGAAGAGAATAGACGAAACCGAAAACTCTATTTGCAACTGGTGTCAGAGCTGAAGGTCAAATACCCACAATCCACCAGGAGATGCCAGTGATGAAATGATGACCAAGAGTCTATTAAGGGGGTACTATTGTAAAAGTTAACATTTTCGCGCTATAATTATTTTCGCACTTTTCGCGCCAAGATCAGCAAGCATGAAAATAAAAACATGCAAATATTCCTTTTGTATAGGTCTATGTAAAATCGCGAAAATAAAAACACTAAACACACTTTTTCAAAATGTGCGAAGCGCGAAAATGTACACGCTCGAAAATGTGCACTTTTACTATATTATGTAATGTAACGACCCTGCTATTTGGCTATATATTATTAATTATGAGCATTAAATTAGTATTAATTTAGGTATAATTCAGGCCATATTCCGTTCAGAGAATACCAATTATATTTCATAGCCCTATGCATTGAATCATTTCAAGGCCGTGATGTTTTGACCAAATCTCCGTATTCTATAAATAACTCCGTGTTCTATAAATAGGTATATAATCCAAGGTCGTACCATTCGGTACTGGCACCAGGGATCTCCATGTTCAGGCCATGCTATAACATGTGCATTTAATCGATAAACCTTGAATTATACAAGAGATACATGTGATAGCCATGTGACAGACATGACACGGGTGCACATCAAAAGTGTACACGTGGCAGAATTGCACGTGGATGTCATGAACCAGAAGTGTATACGTGGCAGTTTTGCACGTGGATGTCATGAACCAGAAGTGTATACGTGGCAGTTTTGCACGCCGATGCCATGGTACAAAATAGTATAAAATAGGGGAACCGAACCATAGTTCGGCATTATTCTTTTTCTTCTTCTTCTATACTTCAGTCATATACTAGAGCCATCCTGAATCTGCAGCTGAACTAAACTGGGGAGTCATCGGATAGGAGCATAGCAGTGGCGTAGCTCAGGGGGGGGGGGGGGGGGGCAGGGGGGGGGGGGCAAATGCCCCCCCTGACGAAAAAATCCAATTTGAGCCCCCGCCCCCCACCCCTCTAAAAATAAAAATAAAGGGGTGAGAAAAAAAGGAAATAGGAGACAAAAGACCGAGGTTATTAGGCAAATAGAAGGCAAAATTGTAAATGTAGTACATTTACTGTGCGATATTTTTGGACTGTGCGACTTTTTTTGGACTGTGCGAAATTTTTTGAGCCCCCCCCCCCCCCCCCCCCCTCCTAGCTACGCCACTGGAGCATAGGCGCACTGTGGAGTCAAGTGACATTAGTCCGAGCTGGTAACTGGCGACTATTTCACGGGACAACTCCGGGTGGTAACCAGCGGTGTATGCCTATGACTTATCCGGTGAGGCCTATGTAGGCTTAGCTGTGCGTTTAGTACTACATTGTAGCAGTATTTTGAATATTAGTAATTGGCCCCTTTCATTATATATAAATAAACTATATACTAACGAGAAAAGATACGGACGCTACCAAGTGTGTTTATTACGAGTTTCTACAAGAGTACCTTCCCCTAGCCTGGCTCCCGCTCAGCCCGCGTTACAGTGGTGGCAGCGCGGTGGATTCAGTCATCATACTTTGCAAGTATCGGCGGAGTCCCATACACGAACCAACGGAGCCAAAGGTGGGAAGGAGGGACGCTGTACGTACATGTACTTCAATCAACGGCCACGGAGAAGAACGAGATTCACACACCGAAGTGCAGAAAGCGTATTTGTTAACCCTGCAATGGACGCAGTAGCCATGGTGCTATGTTTGCAGAGGCAGTGAAGAAGGATATTTCAAGTTCTACCAGGGTGTTAACCCAATCTCGCCTCGCCGTGCATATACCAGTCGTCACTACAGTAGCAGTATGCAGTAGCACTGAGGAGTGCCCCATGACCACTGATGACCGACAAGTCGTCGCCCCGTTAGCATGGTAATAGCAGAGGGATGTCCCCATATGCCCGTATACCAGCATCACACACCCCTCGTCCCCGTCCCTGTAGCAGTGAGTTGAGGCCCCGACAACATGCAGTCCTCTCCCCGTAGCAGCAGACCAAGAGGAGGAATGCCATCCCAGCCCCATGAAACAACCAGTCGTCCGTCGCAGTGAGTGGAAGCCCTTCATCAATATGCAGTCATCATTTACAGGAGGAGGAGAACCCCAACATCCCAACCCCATCAACCGTTAGCAGTGAGACCCCGTTCAACTAGTCATCACTCAAGCCAAGCAAGACGAGGAATCCCCATGTCCCGGTGCTAACCTCATCCTGTACCAGTGCGAGAAGTCCCCATACCCCTGCCCCAGAACTCAACTTCAGACACCATACCAGAAACGGATGAACGTGTCAGTATTTTCCAGTGGAGAAAAGTGAAATTCCAGTGACGTTACAAGTGTCGCCGCAAATGACGATATCGGCGAATGAGCCGATAGAACTATAGAAGACAATATCCTTGACGGTTGAAGCCAACAGACTGTTGGTATAGCAGTTCCAGAGCCATAAACGGAAGAAAGCTGGCCAAGATCACTGCGAAGATGTGTTTACAAGTTCACCGCAGGAGGAAAGACTGTGATGCAGAGATTTGTACAAAGACAAGATGACGTGCAAGAAATCTCCCTACACGACGACGAGAAGATGAAGATAGGAGGACGTTTGAACGACCGAAGAGAAGAAGAAGACTGGACAACGAAAACAGTTAAGAAATTATTGTGTATTATGATTTGTATATATAAAGTGTACACACATGCATGACATGTTTAAACTATGCTTGTTGCTGGGTCTCAGACACAGCTTTAAGTTTGCCTTTGTTTACACACGGCGCTCTTGATCAAGATTTTGACAGCTATTACTTAATCACGAATGCAATGGTCTCAACATAATGGGTACAAACAGGCTACGTATGAACTTTGCGCTGTTTCAGTTAAATGAGGGATGAATGGATCAGCCAGTCTCCGGGTCAACGCACTTGGGTGCTGGCTCGCTGCATAGTATAAGTTTGCCTTGTGTTTACACACGGGTATTCTTGATCAACTTTTTGACAGCTATTACTTAATCACGAATGCAATGGCCTGAACATATGGGTACAAACAGGCTACTTATGAACTTTGCGTTGATGCAGTTAAATGAGGGATGAATGGATCAGTTAGTCTCTGGGTCAACGCACTGTGGTCAACGCTAGTTTGGCTCGCTGCTTTTATTTATTGTCTTGACCACGTGTGTGTGAACAGTGACTGGCGTGGCGTGAATGGCTTGTCGATTCATCGGACGCTCATTGGCTATAAACCCAAGGTTGAATATGAATATTTATATACTGGACCCCATCGCAGTTCTCGGGATATTTAATGATTTTATATTATATTATGAGCATTTATTGGATATTTGGAATGACAACATTAATTTAGAAGATAATTATCAAGCAACCTTTATATTAAAAATTGATATAGGAGATAGTAATAATATTATCAAGTAACTTTGAAAAAGGGAGATCGAGTACGCCCCCCCCCCCACCCCCCCCCCCCCCCCCCCCCCCCCCCCCCCAAGCTGGAGAAAGTAGGTATATTTGATAATCTTATTCCCGTGAAACTTACGTTGCTCCCGGGAAATCCAGAGCAACTTAGCCTAAACAAATCATGTCATGGACTTATCAGACAAGTCCATGATTATGATTATATACACACGCAAAATTGTGAATCATACTGTACTTGTGAATTATTACTTGTAAATCTTTCTTGAAAATGTAAGTAAATCCTTTTGTTGGCATCCCAATCGCATTGATCAAACATGAACAACTATTGTGATATGTGTCCCGTCGGAGCATGAAGCTAGAAGACATGGTCGGAGTCGGAAAATTTCAAATCCCTTTTGATTATTTTTATCACCACACACGTCCCCGATATTGCAAGCGCTCCGAGTCCGACTTCCGTAGCCACACAAACAATTGAAGCAATTCTACACGGTTATCAGCGCGCTCCCGATCGCACGTAGTGTATACAAGTTTACTCGGTATTTTATGAGGCAATGATTACTTTCAAAATAACTTTGTTTGTTCTAAACATTTGTCATATATGTATTTTCGGCAAATACAAATATTAGAACATGTTTAGCGTATAGACTTTCTAACAAAATAGGAGGCCTTTTAAAAACTTTTAGTACATAATCGCCCTTGTATTTATATAGCGATTTAATAAACCTTGGCGAACCTTGACAAGGATGCCTCTATTAAACATGTTGTGATTCAAAGGGGATGGTCACAACACAACTTGTTTTAAAATGCTTACATAATGTGTCCCAATATGTTTCTTTATCATCGTCAATTGTTTTGCCCCCCCCCCCCCCCCACAACGAAAGCGATTAATGTAATGACCCACCACTATGTTGCTTATTCTTACGCCCCCCCCCCCCCCTCCCTAAACGCCCGGGCCTAAACGGTCGGATGTGAAAGCAAAAATCTCAAACTCTGAATCCAGAGAGATGTTATTACTATACACTGCTGAAACACTGAAAAAAGGTTATGACCGTAAATAAAGAATTAAAACAAAAGACAATTGAAGCGAGTCAAAAAATATGAGGTGACGGGGGACGCTAAACATGTTTACTTTTATGTGGCCCTATATAAAGCTCTAAGCTCTAATAATCGATTGTTAAACAATTACTTCAATAAACTTCAACATCATTTCCGTTTTACACAAAGGAAATCGATATCATCAATTCCAATCAGTACGTGTTCAATGTTTTCACGAGTAGACCTAATGTCACATTGTGTGAGCCGTATTAGTCTAAGACTAAAATACCCTAGGTGTTGTTGTGGTGTGTGGTGGGTTTTTTGGGGGGTGGTGGGGGGGTATTTTACAGTATTTTGGTCGCAAGCCACAGCAATTTGCTTTTCACAGCGCACCCAAAATAGTAATTAATTTATTTTGATAAATTAGATTATTTATAGGACAATGTAGCTTCACTTTACCAATCATCCACCTATACGCCACCTAATCGGCCCTCTTACTCTCCCGAAACGGACTACAAGACGTGAAGTCACATAAGGACTGGTCCCAAGTCTATCTCGTACACGACGGTCTTACAGTATTTAATTCCGGCAGTGCAGTCGCAAACCCTCTGAACAGGAATCACGCGAGAATTTACGATTCACAGCGCACCCAAAATAGTAATTTATTTATTTTGATAAATTAGATTATTTATAGGACAATGTAGCTTCACTTTACCAATCATCCACCTATACGCCACCTAATCGGCCCTCTTACTCTCCCGAAACGGACAACAAGAAGTGAAGTCACATAAGGACTGGTCCCAAGTCTATCTCGTACACGACGGTCTTACAGTTTTCAATTCCGGCAGTGCAGTCGCAAACCCTCTGAACAGGAATCACGCGAGAATTTACGAGGATTTATAAGCCGTCGTGTATATAGTCTATAGAAAATCGCTACAATACAAGACGGGAGTGTACAGTATAATAGTCACTCCCATTATACACACGCAAAATTGTGAATTACCACTAACTGAAAACTTTACTTGGCACGGACCAGTTACCCCATCAGTGGGGCAAATGGTCCTATATGTTCCAACGGTTAGAATACACAGACATCAGTGAATGACAACACGGAAACTAGGCACATTTCCATATTATTTAACATGTAAAAAGGATACATGTCTCATGAAACCCATGTTTTATACAGTTTTTGTGGTTAACGTGTAAATGGCAGTATACTAATGGTGTACAAATATAGCGAAATTTTCGACTGCACATTTATGAGATAAAACGGTATGAACCTAGTTAAATGGTTACATGGTTGTGATATTCAGATGCCCCATACATTTGTCTATATATACCCCTTTCTGTAATGATTTTATTTACTTCATAAAATCACCTTTAAGTACTTATAATAAACCATCTTGATATTTAGCCAACTTTTCATGTTAAGGGGAAGTTAGTCAATATGACAATGATGACCCAACGGTTAATAAAATAATATACACAAAAAGCAGTGGATAAAATACATAAATCATGATATTTTGTCATTGCAAATACCTTTACAGACACCATTCAAAATATAATAAAGATGTAATTCATAATACCGAGGTTTTAAAACCACTCTAAAGCAATTTCATGTCATTTGTAATCCTTCAATAGCCGAAATAGTGGTATTAGATCCAAAATTCCCCAAAATGTCTAAGAACTAGAAAGAATGTGAATTATTTCATATTCTATTCACATTTCGATATCGAGTCATGTTTTATTGACACTAACAACTATTTTTCAAAATGAATTTTACAATTTTGATTAAGTTTTTGCAGGCGGACCAGTTGCCCCATACCCCTTCGAACCACTTGCCCCAACAAATGACTTAGCACTTTTCTGATAACATTTAAATGTACTCGAGCTCTTGCTCCTATGTATCTGCAAGATCTTATTCAACAATACGAGCCCACTCGCAATCTTCGTTCTGGCTCAAAATATCTTCTTGCGCATGTTTCTTCACCTTCTACTTCATATGGTCGCCGTTCTTTTCAAGATGCTTCGGCTGAACTTTGGAACAACTTACCATATCATGTTAAATCCGCCAAAACTCTTGAACAGTTCAAATCATTGCTAAAAACTTACCTATTTAATGTTAATGTTAAATTTATTTTTGTTTTGTCTTTTGTTACTCATATTACTGTGTGTTTTTGTTTTTTGTTTGTGATAGCGCATAGGGACTTAATTGTGTTATGCGCTCAATAAGTATGGTTTTATTATTATTATTATTATTATTATTTGTCGAGATGAAACATTGTTCAAACACGCCTGTGACGTAATAGATTTTACGCCAAAATGTTTTAAAACATACCACCATTTGTCACAATAATCAATAACTCCAATACATTTCAGAAATAAAGGCAAAACTTCATTTTTTGTTTTTAGCCATTACACAGATTTCTGTAGCCAGCGAGTATCTTTAAATTCGCAAATATTGCGGCGTTGGGGTCCTACAAGTAGACGAGTACCTTTAGTTAAAATAAGAAATGGTGTACTTTGTTATTTGCAAATTCATAAACTAATAACTCTACCAAATGAATACCCGTTATAAGTGATTTAAGTTGAAGCATTCCTTAAATGGTAATTGATCGCAAATCCAAACCACCAATGTCCCAACTTAGCAATGTCCGCCATTTTACGGTCATTTCAACCACAACCTATGGTTTTAATCATATTTCGGAAAGTCCATAAGCACACTACAATATAGCACCCATCAAATGCAATATGCACCTAGCATCTTTAAGAAGACTGTAATGCATGTATATATTTACTGTTGCATATCTGTCAATCATATAAAGTACATTAAATATGATCTAAACCCATCTTCATATATCGCCCATACTATCTGCGAATTTTCAATCAGTCCTTCAAGGAGGTGGCTTCAAAGATCTGGAGAATATCACATGTGTTAATACCCTAAAGTTCCAAATGTTTAGGATTTAGAAGGTAAGGATATATGTCAAGTTTCAACAAAAGTCGTACTGTTCAAAAGAAAGCAGTATGCCCATACAATTACAAAATCCTTCATTTCGGACCACTTGCCCCACGGACCAGTTGCCCCATATTCCCCTAAATGTCTAGATATGGTAAATTAGGCTTTCACGAAATAAAGAGGAATCAACGCAAAAATTGGTAGAATTGGAATGAAATTGTGAATGTAATTCATAAAATTGAAATAAAGCCAAAGCTACTCCCACATTAAAGGGGCATTAAGAGACAGTCTGTTAAGAGATGTGGTGGAGGCAGCGCCCTCAATTACAAAAATATATAATAAAAACTGGGATTTGTTTATTTTTACAATTGTATTACATGTACATGTATGAACTTACACCTACAAGGATTAAGAAAAATCAGCCCTTTTTGTACAACAAAACGACGCGTCGATTGATGCTCGTAGAGCCGCAAGTAGCATTTTACGTTCGACGACAGTTTCCCCCTGCAGTAGGCCTACGCGTGATACATAAACGCGAACCATATTTGCATAGAGGGCGTTTTTCAATAGATAGCGATGATATGATTTAATCAAGTTTTGCTGTGTTTTTGTTAGTAGAACCAACAATAATGGCAATTTTTTATGTTCATCTTGAAATCTGAAGTACATTTTTAAACATTTAAAATTGTCAACACCACTTAATGTACCTTTAAAATGGCGATATCGAAGGAATGTAAGCTACCTTAAACCAATAACATTTGAAAACAATAGTGGCTTGTTAACCATTCATGAGTTTCGTGAGAATATCGATTAACTTCAGGTCATTTTCTTCAAATTGCCCACTTGTGTTGTTAAAATATGACTCCTTAAAAAAGTCGGCTCTATCAATTGACACTGACAGAGTGAGACGGTCGGTAAACACCTTTGATGTTGGCGTTCTCGACCGTCATTTGTAGGAGAGGCAAGAAGTGGTGCATTTGGACCAAATGTATTCAATTCGGGTGAGGGAGGGGGGTGGCTGGGGGAAATGAGTAGGTGGTACAAAGTTTGAATTTGTCAAAAGGGGACCAACAAGATTAGTAGTTCTCAAGAAGGGTAAAAAAAGGAGACATAATTGACCGGCCTATTATTCAAATTGCCAAATCTTCCACTATGCCCTGGCTATGTTATTACTCGAGATACAGTGTATCCTGTATGAGTTTGTTAGCTATTAAACAAATATACGGTGATAGCAGAATATAACAGCCACAGAGACATGTCGTCAACAGTGGACTACTTTTAGGGCAAACACCATGAGGAGCACATACAATATACAGTGATAGCAGAAGATTAGTGCAACAGAGAGACTCGTAATACCACAGCAAACCCAAGGTAGAGCAAATACAATATACAGTGATAACAAAATATAGGAGCAAAAGAAACCGTCAACAGTGGAGTACCACCGACAAATACCGTGAGGAGCCCTTACAATAAACAATAAAGTACCGAGGCATCACCGTGTGGAGCACATACAATACCAATAATAGCATGACTTGGGAGCACCAATGAAATGTCTTCAACAGTGGACTACCATGGCCAAAACACAATGCAGAGCATATAAAATATACAGTGATATAGCAGAAGATAGGCGAAACGGGGAGATATCTTCAACAGTTATTAGAATACCACGGCAAAAACAACGTGCAGCACTTAAAATATACAATGATAACAGGAGATGGGAGCAATAGAAAGATATCTTCAACAGTAGATTACCACGAGCAAAAACAATGTGGAGACATTATACACTGATAACAGAAGTTGGGAGCTACAGCTAAACATCATCAACAGTGGATACCACAGGTAAACACAATGAAGAGCACATGAACTATACAGTGACAGCAAAACATGAACCACACAGAGACGTTTTCAACAGTGGAGTACCACAAGCAAACACCATACCACAGGCAAACACAATGTGGAGCACATACGATAAACAATGCTAGCAAAAGAGGGGCAACAGAGAACATCTTTAACAGTGCACCACCACGATCAAGGACAATCTGGAGCATATAAGCTATATGGTATAGTAAAGATGGGAGCAACAGATAGACTTCATCAACAGAGGACTACCGTTGGCACACCCCATGTGAAGCCACAGACCTACAATATATCGTGCTAGTCGAAGATGGGAGCAACAGAAAGGCGTCTTCAACAGTGGACTACCATAGGCAAACGCCTAATGAGGAGTAGGCTACATATATTATACAGTGATAGCAGAATATGGCAGCAACAGAGAGACGTCGTCAACAGTGGACTATCGCGAACAAACACCATGAAGAGCACATATATTACACACTGATAGCAAAAGAAGGCAGCAATAAAGAGACGTCGTCAACAGTCGACGACTTCCATGCGTGGGTAAACACCCCCATGGAGCACATATATTATACAGTGATAGCAAAGGATAGGAATAAACAGATGTCTCCGACAGTGGACTACCGTGGACAAACACCATGCGGAAAATATAAATACAATGATAGCAGAAAATAAGAGTACCATATAGAGACGATATCAACAGTGGACTGCCATGGGCAAACACCATGTGAAGCACATACAATACACCGTGATAGCAGAAGATGGCACAAGAGCATGAAGTTTCATGAATCAGTAGATGAAGGGGTGACCTGCAAAACCAATGACGCCAAAAACAAGCATCGGCGTGCGCAGGATTTTTTTACCCGGGGGGCTTAAAAATAAATTTCATTGGTTCGCACCGCTATCCGCGGTAACGCGGGCAAGGGGGGTGGGGGGAGTCTGAGGGGGATGTGCCCCCTTTGTATTGGATTTTTGGCTTGGATTGGATTTTTGTAATAAACCGTTCCTGAAGCCATGTTGTTAAGTTTGACTGATAATTAGACAGTGAAACTAATTTGCGCGTAGCGCGCCAAAAATATGAAGCAATCTTGTTCCAATTGAATAACAAAGTAGTATAAAAATAATTGGCGCGGAGCGCGCAAAATGTGCTATTGTAAAAATAAAGGTTTAGAAAAACATTCTTGATAATATTGTTAAGCTTGAATAATAAATAATCAGTGAAACCAATACGCGCGTAGCGCGCAAAAAATGTATATTTTAACACTAAAAGTTTCAGAAAACGTTTATGAAGCCATCTTGTTGAAATTGAATAACACAAAAATAAAAAATAATTCCCGCGGAGCGAGAAAAAATTGGCTATTGTAAAAATAAAGGTTTAGAAAAACGTTTCTGAAGCTATCGTGTTAAGCTTGAATAATAAATAATCAGTGAAACTAATAACTAAAATGTCGCTTTTAACAATAAAAAGGTCTAGAAAACGTTTCTGAAGCCATCTTGTTCAAATTGAATAACAAAATATTTTTAAAAAAATGGCTATTGTAAAAAGAAAGGTTAAAAAAAACCGTTCCTGAAACCATCTTGTTAAGCGTGAATAATAAAACATCATAGCGCGCAAAAATTGGTTATTTTAATGAACAATGAAAACCAATTTGCTCGAAACGCGCAAAAATGTCTAGTTTTCTAAATAAATGGTCCAGAAAATGTTCCTGAAACATATTGTTATAAAGCTTGAATACACATTGATACCAATTCGCGCAAAAATGGTTATTTTAACACTAAAGCTCCAGAAAAACGTTCCTGAGCTTGAATAATAAAACATTCCAACTAATTCGCGCGTAGCGCGCAAAAATTGGTTATTTTTACACTGAAATGGTCCTGAAAACGTTCCTGAAGCAATCTTGTTAAGCTTGAATAATAAAAACATTAAAAATAATTTGTGCAAAAACTGGTTATTTTAACACTAAAATGGTCCTGAAAATCGTTCATAAAGCCATTTTGTTTAAGCTTGAATAATAAAAAATAATGAAACCAATTGGCTCGAAACGCGCAAAAATGTTGCAACGTTGTTATAAAGCTGGAATAAACATTGAAACCAATTCGCGCGAAGCGCGCCAAAAAAATGGCTATTTTAACACTAAAAAACTCTAGAAAAACGTTCCTGAGCGTACAAACTGTGATTTTTTTAAAACTAAAATGGTCCAGAAAAACGTTCCTTAAGCCATGTTTTTATAACTTGAATAAAGAAACATTGAATCTCTATACAAAATATATAGTTGTTTCCCCCCTAAAATGGTCCAGAAAACGTTCCTGAAACCATGTCCACCAGCTTGAATAGCTGGTGGCGTAGCTAGGTTATTCATATTGAGGGGTGGGCGAGAAATGAAAATGAACCAACAAGACTTTTGTGAGTCAAGAAATGGGCGCGTAGCGCGCGATTTTTTTTAACTTTACACCTATTTTTTTGCACGATCGAGGTACATTTTGGCTCTAAACAAGCTTGTAGCAAAGAATGTTGAATTTTGGGGACACATTATGCGAGCGTAGCGCGCGAAAAAATTTCATCTGTGTACTTTTGACCATCATAATTCCATGAATCCTGTGGTCAAATGAACCGACAGTGCCAATCTCAATCGCCCCCCTCTGGCGACGCCACTGTTGAATAGTTAAACATTGAAACAACTAATTCGCGCAAAAAATGGCTTCTTTTTTTGGGGGGGGGCATCGTCTCCACCATGACAAAGATGGGAGGGCACTCCCCGCTTGCACTGTCTATGCTCGTTACCCTTCCTCCTTATCTTCCTTTTTATTTTTTACTCTTTTGCAAATGGGGGGGCTGTCCCCCTGGTTACGCCACTGGTGATTCAGAGGGCCGAGTTGTTGGGTTTTAACTGGCCTGGATGACCTAAATCTCCTTGCTATCAATATTTACTTTCGTTTTAAAACACTCACATGGTTCGGTTCAGAGACGTAGAGATAAAGTGAGAGACACTGATAAAAGCCCCCGGCCTCTCCTTATCCTTCCCCTCGTCCCTCCCGGGCACTCAACTTTTTTTTGGGCTAGGGGTGTGCCACCCAGGGTCTCAAGTAGGGGGGGCTACAGAACTGAACTGAGTGGATGACAAAAAATAGGGTCTTAGGACCTAATTTTCAAAAGGGGGGGTCACAGAACTAAACTTAGTGGATTTTATGACAAAAAATAGGGTCTTAGGAACTAATTTTCAAAAGGGGGGTCGTAAGATTTATAGCAGCAGAGGGTGAAAAAGGGGGTCTTCAGCGCGACATACCTTATTATATCTATACCCTTTTCCAATGTCAGTGCCCCCCCCCCCCCCCGGCTCCTCCTCCCCTCCCTCCCTTCCTCCTCTCCCCTCCTCCCCTCCCTTTTCTCTTTTTTTTTACCCTCTGGGGACCCGGGGGCTTGAGCCCCCAAAGCCCCACCCCCCCTGGGCACGCGCCTGAATAACAGTAGCAAAGATTAGTTTGGTATTCCTCTTATTTCTGGCACAAACCATTAATAGCTACATATGCCTAATCCACAAATTTGATGCATGGATATTTCTGTGCAATGTTCAATGTTGCTCAGTGTTCTCATGAGAAAGCCCTCAGCATGTAGGAAAGTTGTGGTAGGAAAGCACCAATCATGTCCATAGTATGGGCGGCCAAAGGGGTCAAAATGGTCTAAAATGGAGAAAGGTCTCAGTAATTTAGAGAAAGGTGACTAGAAAATGGAGAAAGGTCTCAGTAATTTAGAGAAATGTGACTAGAAAATGGAGAAAGGTCTCAGTAATTCAGAGAAAGGTGTCTAGAATCGAGAAAGGTCTCTGTAATTTAGAGAACGGTGTCTAGAATGGAGAAAGGTCTCAGTAATTTAGAGAAAGGTGACTAGAAAATGGAGAAAGGTCTCAGTAATTTAGAGAAATGTGACTAGAAAATGGAGAAAGGTCTCAGTAATTCAGAGAAAGGTGTCTAGAATCGAAAAAGGTCTCAGTAATTCAGAGAAAGGTGTCTAGAATGTAGAAAGGTCTCTGTAATTTAGAGAAAGGTATCTAGAATCGAGAAAGGTCTCTGTAATTTAGAGAACGGTGTCTAGAATGGAGAAAGGTCTCAGTAATTTAGAGAAAGGTGACTAGAAAATTGAGAAAGGTCTCAGTAATTTAGAGAAAGGTGACTAGAAAATGGAGAAAGGTCTCAGTAATTTAGAGAAAGGTGACTAGAAAATGGAGAAAGGTCTCAGTAATTTAGAGAAAGGTGACTAGAAAATGGAGAACGGTCCTCAGTAATTCAGAGAAAGGTGTCTAGAATGTAGAAAGGTCTCTGTAATTTAGAGAAAGGTGTCTAGAATCGAGAAAGGTCTCTGTAATTTAGAAGAACGGTGTCTAGAATGGAGAAAGGTCTCAGTAATTTAAAGAAAGGTGACTAGAAAATGGAGAGAGGTCTCCGTAATTTAGAGAAAGGTGACTAGAAAATGGAGAATGGTCTCAGTAATTTAGAGAAAGGGTGACTAGAAAGCAGAGAACGGTCTGTAAAGCAGAGAACGGTCTGTAAAGCAGAGAACGGTCTGTAAAGCAGAGAACGGTCTGTAAAGCAGAGAACGGTCTGTAAAGCAGAGAACGGTCTGTAAAGCAGAGAACGGTCTGTAAAGCAGAGAACGGTCTGTAAAGCAGAGAACGGTCTGTAAAGCAGAGAACGATCTGTGAGTGTAATGCACAGAAAGGTGTGTATCTTCTATTTCTACTCTCTCTTTCTCTCTCCCCGTAAGTGTAATGTAGAGAACGGTGTGTATCTTCTATTTCTACTCTCTCTTTCTCTCCCCGGTAGTCGGCCAAGAGAGCACCACACAAAATCAATGCGCAATTCGTGTAATCCTGTAGTAGTTCCGGAAAAGCACGAAGACTAGGCTTGTAAATGTGAGGTTTCGGGCAATTTGTTTCTCCGGGGATGGTATGTTTGTATTTAGGGACCGTTCACAGTGGCGTAACAGCCGGGGGGTGGGGCAGGCCCCCCCTGAAGGTGCTCAGCAGGAAATTAAAACCTACCCACCTGGAAAAATAGGGGGGAAGGGAAAAGAAGGGGGAAAGGGAACGAAAAGAGAGAGAGAGAAAGGAAAAAAGGGAGAAAAAAGAAAAAGGAAAAGGAGAAAAAAAAGGGGAAAGAAAGAAAAGAAGAAAGGCAA
>CM069448.1:49909452-49967854 GCA_035610835.1 Ophiura sarsii
AAAGAACTATTGACCGCCCGGTCAATAGTATTTTTTGAAAGACACAAAAATGACCGGGAATGACGTCTAGCATGAACTAGGCCAACATATTATGTGTTGTGTAATGTATTATCCACCAATTAGATAGCTAGAATATTTTCATGGGTTTTATAAATCCAAATATCGAATGTTTGTAATCGCACAAGTGAAAGAATATTGGTGAATTATGAATTGTTCGTTGAATAAACATTGAATTATTTGTGTATTATTTTAATAATGGCAAGTATTCGTATAGTCAAATATTGTCAGAAATTACTTTTCTACTTTTCCCAGGTCAGTAGCAAGAGAGTGACACCGAGGTCTGTAGCAAGAGAGTGATACCGAGGTCTGTAGCAAGATAGTGACACCGAGGTCTGTAGCAAGATAGTGACACCGAGGTCTGTAGCAAGATAGTGACACCGAGGTCTGTAGCAAGATAGTGACACCGAGGTCTGTAGCAAGATAGGGACTCCGACATATATGGCAAAAGTGAGAGAGACACCTGGAAGAGTCAAAACACCATAATCGAAATTGAAAGAATCCTTAAGGAATCCTTAACACTTTCCACGCGGCTATTAGTTTTGATTCCAAATATTGTGATGAAATTCTATAATTTTGACATTTTTGAAACATTTTGTGAAATTTTGGAACTGTCGTCTGCAGACAAATGCCGCATAAGAAGCGTTAAGCTTCAAGGACATGCTCAAAAAACCTTTTCGCCATGAATCATGTTAGTTTTAGTTTTATCCATATGTGGTGATCACCTCATTTTACGTGAAAAGTGTGCAAATGCGTATAACGTGTCGTGGTAGCAACGAGCAATGACTTTTGGGCAATTTGCCAGCAAAGGACCGACCAAGAGAATCGTGTCAGGCAAAATACGAGGACAATGAGCCCTTGTAACTTAATTCCCTACGCGTTCCGACCGCGTCGATTACCAGTTACCCGTTATGCAAAATCTGTAAATATTCAATATTTTGTAAAAAATTTCACCGGTGTTGTGATCTTCTCAGTCTTCTGTGTGAACAAAATGACACAAGCAGTATCAAAGGCTGCTCGAATGAAATCTGGCAAATTATGAAATGATGATATTATACAAGTCATCTTATTGTAAACTTAGACAAAGTGAAAGGAAACTTGTAGTGGAGAAACAAGAACTTATTATTATTATTATTTTTATGTGCAATACATTTTCTCAGGACTTGTTTACTTTTGTACATTATGTATGATGCCTTTGTAGTATATAGCGATTTTAAAACAACTAGGTGCATAATGTGTATAATGATATATATATTATATATCAAAGCACATCCGTCCAGTGAACTAAGCTAATATTTTGTCTTCTCAATACCAGCATTTGTAATTACTGTGTAATGTTGCTATGATGTAAATATTGTATAATATAGAGACGCAAACAAGCCAATCGCGATTGTGAACGGCTTTTGCATATATTTCCTGATCTATGACTGACATGCTGATTATAGTCTTTTTTACCACTCTAGACAGTGTCGTCACTTGAAAGCGAATCATTTGCGTACCCGCCCACAGTGGCACGCGTCTACACATTCCGTCTTTGTGCGCATGTATACGCCAACGTGTTAACCCAGAAAATATTAAATGTATCAAGTGCTGTAATTTTTTAACTATTAATAGGCATAGCACACATAAAATTCAAATAATTGAGACATGTAAACAATTGGTGTCAATTGAAAGATTGCAATGAAAGATTTATTTTCCAAAAAGAATTATGGCAATCGGTCAAATTATGCGTTCTTGTGGTTTTTTTCTGCTTATAACTTTTATTGACTTTTCAATCGCAATGTTTATATCAATAGCAGCTGATTGTATTTTTCTTCGATGGCTGTTTTAACAATTTTGTTTGTATTTTCAGAGGTGTTCTTTGCATTGTATATATTTATAATCTTTTAAATCATGTGTTTTAATATATGTGTAGTTTTTAAGATCTTTATCATTTGTTTGTAAACCACATTGGTGCCGCTGATTTATGCACTATATAAGTGTGTGTTATTATTATTATTATTATTATTATTATTATTATTATTATTATTTTTATGTCATAAAAAGAAACCTTGTTACAACAGGTGGTTTTTTTACCAACCATTGCTTTCAATAGATCGTTGAGGATTTTGATATCTAAAGAGGTCAAGCAGTACTCTTTTGTTGGCGGTCGATGCTTGCAATAGAGGAACTCCATGTGCCGGTCATAATTGGGGGAACTAAAGTCTGTTTCCGAGTTTATAACGGCCAACACCACATATATCTAAATCTGTGACAAACTTACACGCTGATGGTTACTCATTTAAATGAGCTTAAATGACCCGCCAAATGTATAGGTCATTCTGTGAACAGTAACACTTGTATTGAAGGTCGTGCATGAAAAAATGTTTCACTTCTAATAATGTTGAGAAATGCACAAATTCTGATTAAACGGGACAAAACTTAAGTTTTACATACTTAATGACCCACAAACTATATATTGTTGGAAAGCTTATGATTCAAGGTTTTTCATTTTTGCAAAAAAAGAATCAAATTATACAGGGTGTGTAACATTTTTACAGGGTGGAACATAAAAAATTTGATCGTTTTTGCTCCTCACAAAATATTTTGATAGTTTGTACAATTAGGGTTTAGCTGAAGATAGTCACCAAAATCAGAACAACCGCAGAAGGTGCTACCAAATTTGCTAAGAATCACCTGCCCAAAATGTACACAGGAAAAGTACAGGGTGTCTAAAATGATGATGAAATAATGCATAAAATGAAGGTTTGTATATAATATTCTATGAAATTTAGTTAGCATGGACTATTTAATTTTAAGGAAAATGGTTATCAAAATGAACTACATGAATATCATTGAGGTTCCTTTTATTTTGAATACAGGGTGGTCCATTATAGGTCTAAATAGCAAATTTTTCATAAATCTATGAACAATTCTGTGAAGAAACACTTCTGGCTTTTTTAGTTAAATGTTTTACTACCCAGTGTAGAAAAGGACCGAAGAGTCACACAAATGAAATAGAGAGACTGCGATTGGCCATTGTTTAATCAATAAAATGAATAAAACTGTGTATTTTTTACATTAAAACACTCCCTGAATTAAACATCATATTCTAGTAGAGAATGTCTAGATAACAATTCAATATTATTATTCATAGCAGCAGGCACATGTTATTAACACATATGAGAGTTTGAAAACTTTTAAAATGGCATCAATTTCAAAAGTTCTAGTTTTCCGCTATTTCGTGTAGAAACCTATGGGCGCCTCACCCACCGGCGCCTCACCCACCGGCGCCTCACCCACCGGCTCCACCCTTGACTCACTCGACGTTTAGATTGATAACTTCACTGTTGCTAGACATGTGGCTTTAATCTTTTTTTATTCTGTAGCTGGATAAATTGTCTTTAATATGATACCAAAAATGTTATGATTTTTTGACAACTTCTATTTAAAATAGAGACACGTATCACGATTTTAAGGATTTTTTTGAAACGGCTCCACCTTATTTGATATACTAGTGACCTGTGACCTACTGCGTTCTGACGGGCATCGCTAACTTAAAGCATGCTTAAAGTTAACGTCGTAGTTTTAATTTACGAGAATTAACTCGTAGTTATTGCCCGTGTAGACGAGCTCATGGTTAACTGAACTTAAAGTTAACTTACAAATTATAACCACAAGAAGTCTTGTGGTTAGTGCGTTAACTTTGAATATGAGTGGCCGTCTGAAAATACTCGAAGGTAAAGATAGTACGATGTCCCAACGGCGCCATTCCATTAACATTAACTAACGGAACTAAAGGAAACATTTTTAAAGGAAATCCTTGCCATAGAACTGTAGCGCTCAGTATGTAGCATTAATATTATACAGACAACATCCATAGGTCAATGTTTTTAAAGTGCCACGTTAAAACAAAATCGGCTTTAGAAAGAAAGAAAAAATCTGTATGGACGTCGCCATCTTGATCGAAGCTATGACGAAACAGTTACGAGATTTCCACATCTCTGTTTCAGGTATTGATATATTCGATTTATGCATTGAATTCCTGTCTGATTACCGTCCAGTGACCTATTTCTGATGAGGCGGTTTTAGTAATGACGTCACAATATTGGGTATGGCTATCCCATCAGCACTTTCGACACATACAACTTGGCGCGAATTTCAAATAATCACAGGTTGGGGATGTGCAGTTTAAATTCGTTTAATTGAACATTATAGTTCCGTGTTTAATTAAAATGGTCAATAGATAATTATTTTCCTACCATATAATGCTTGGTTTCATTAATAGCACGGTTCTCCTTCAAGTCAAAATAATTGTGCAAATTCGTATTTAGCAAATAGAATTACTTAGCTGTCTGTAAAATGTTAAACATTTAAAACGGTTTGCGCGTAATAGTTTACAAAAACACCTCAGATATTCAACGTACGCAACGCGAAATGGACAACTTCCACGTGATGTGTTACAATCGGCAATGGATGAATAACTTACGCGCATTTAAAGGTAGATGACCCGATTCAACTTAATGTTTTCTATTTTACATGAAAGGTCATCCTTAAAATTGTTGCATTCTAAAGTTTGAGTTGCATAACTCCAATGGTTCTATTTTTAGAAGCGCAAGGTCAAAAGACATGTGCCCATTGAGTAGTACACAGACTGGTTGGTGGTTAACCACCTTTGGCAGTAATTCACCACATTTTAGCCTATAATTTCCAAATGAAACATTTCTGGCCCCTAATATTTTACAGACATGATGAGAAAAATATGGGTATTCTTCTGATACCAAAATATCTTGATGTGAAAAAAAAATCATAGCCCCAAAAAAGTGATCGGGTCATATACCTTTAATTGACTGTACGTATACTATGGATTAAATAAATTAAAATTACGACGTTAACTTTAAGTAAGCAATGCCAGTCAGAACGCAGCTATGTTACTTTATATTTGCATTATATGTATGTTCCTATAATTACTATGATTTTTGTAAGTGTAAATCATGCCAATCGTGGCAATATTTTGTGTATTTGGGCCGATGGCCTCATGTACTTGGAAATAAAACTAAACTAAAAAAAACTTTTGCAAAATACTTCGGACAATGATGTTCTTTGGTGATATCTATTTGCACTTCTAGAGTGAAGTAGTTCAGCAGGAATTGCACAGGCTCCATTTGTATCGAGCACAACACCCCCCCCCCCCCCCGCCCCACTTAGATGTGTGTCCCATTCATGAATGTGTATAATGCTTGCTCAAATCAACTTGATTGATAATACTTGTACACCCGTTACACGCATAATTATATAATAGTACAATTAGAATGAAGTCGTTTCTAGTCCCTTTGTTCGATTGTCCCTGGTATCATTTAAGCAGTTGAAATTAGGTAGTGTACACCACCTTTAATGCACGTTATTAATAGAAATGTGTAACCTACCGTTAAATTACACTTCCGAAGCAGTTTGAATAATATGGTAATAGCTTACCCTTCCAATGTAGTCCGTCGAGAAGTCCCACTCTCCCCAGGGGGAGGGAGCGCCACCAGCGAGAACCGCCGCGGCCGAACCGAAGGCGAGAGGGTCATTCGACTTTGGGTAAACCTGCTTTGGAAAGTCGAAGCAAGTTTGACATTACGGTTAGCCAATCAGCGCATAAAGCCGCTCAAACTGTCAATAGCGACAATAGCACAAAAGAGCAGGGGTGTGTGTTCGATAGTGCGAGCAGTAAGGCAATCGTATTAGGAGCATAATAATCGCGCTATTTTACGCGATAGCGACAAGCGTCAGTAGCACAGAAGAGCATGGGCGTATGTGATAGTGCGAGCAGTAAGGCGATAGCGACAATAGCAAAGTAGAGCACAGGCGTGTGCGATAGTGCGAGCATTAAAGCAATCGCATTATGATCATATGGTTGCGCTATTTTACGCGATAGCGACAATCAATAGCGTTAGTAGCACAGAATAGCACGAGTTTGTGCGATAGTGCAGGCAGTATAGCGATTATAGCACAGAAGAGCACGGGCGTATGTGACTAGTGCGAAGCAATTAGGAGCATATAATCGCGCTATTTTACGCGAGCACATTGTCACTTGCTATACAATAGCGCATGGGTGTGTGCGATCGCGCGATTGTGTGCAACTTTCTGCTGCAATAGCACAATAGCATCTTCACATGTGCTATTCACGCTATTGTGCGATGTTTCTTTCAACAATGTTAGTAGTGCACTATTCGCGCTATTGTGCGAATGATACTTCATTCATCTATGAGACATGCCAAGGATGTGCTATTCGCGCTATTGTGCGATGTTCCGTTCAACAATGTTAAAATTGAGCATTTGGTGTGTTACTCGCGCGATTTTGCGTTATTCGCGCTATTGTGCGATGTTCCTTTCAACAAAGTTAGTAGTGCGCTGTCGCGCTATTGTGCGAATGATTATTATACTTCATTCATCTATGAGACATGCCAAGGATGCGCTATTCGCGCTATTGTGCGATGTTCCTTTCAACAATGTTAGTGGTGCGCTATTCGCGCTATTGTGCGAATGATCATTATACTTCATTCATCTATGAGACATGCCAAGGATGTGCTATTCGCGCTATTGTGCGATTTTCCTTTCAACAATGTTAGTCTCAGGAAATAAACTGATTTTGTCCGAACCTGATAAGCATTTTAAGTGACAATGACATTCTGTGAACATAATATTCATCAAATCTTGAAAATGTCCGACTTCCCCATCCGTTCACGCTTTTTGGAGTTAATCAGACGGTGGTGGACATGTCAGACATTTAAACTTGGTGAATTTCAAGATGTTACTAACACACTTGTAGCGGGTAAGTACTTTTGTTATATATATATTTGGTTTATTTTATTTGTTGGCCATATTTTTTTAAAGAACATATTCCAATTTCGATTCAATGAGAGTTAAGATGGAGACATTGATAATGGTTTAAATATGTTGTGTCAAAAATAAGCGTCCAACAAAATTATGATAACAGAGCGGTCGAAGATGCCCGTGGCCCAATATGCCCGTGGCCCAAAGATGCCCAATGGTGGGGCGTTCTTTAAAAGCGGTCATAGGTGCAGTGGACCCTGTTGTGCGTAACCGCCCAGAGCGGAGCATGTCTCTATAGAGCCCCGCAGGGTTCCGGAAGATACACTAATCGAAGTCACAATGAATGCTATCATCATCAGTAGATGACACGCCGGTATTCATCAAATCTTGAAAATGTCCGACTTCCCCACCCGTTCACGCTTTTTGGAGTTAATCAGACGATGGTGAACATGTCAGACATTTACTTGTTGAATTTCAAGATGTTACTAGCACACCGTTTGATAGTATCAAGTGACAGGTTTGGCATAATAGATTATGGGTCGTTCTTTAAACGCCCCAATCAAACTATTGAGCCCTTTAAAATTATACTTAAATACGAGGTCAAGGGTAAAATATGGCCGAATTCCTTTAAGGGGTCACACTACGAAATAGAGCTCCATAAGGATATGTACCAAAACACTGATATAAAACTCTGTTTTAGACCACTAAATTGCAAAATTGGACCTTGTAGAGTGATTTTTTCTGAAAGATGATCACATTTTCTCACCAAAAAGTGAAAAAATAGGCAGGTGAACTTGGTCGATTTGTCAAAATACGCCCATGGAGTTGATTACCTCTCTGACGAGCTTGGAAATGCCGCCGTAATCGTCAATGTTTCCAGTAAAAACACAAATTTGAAAGATCTCTCAACATTTAAGATGATATTCACAGTTTATAGTCGAGGTGCATGTAGGTGATGTCCCATTAATCATAATTAATCAAAAATCATAGGCATTTACTGTCAGGATTTTGCCATGCATATTTTCCGATTCTAGTTTTAAACACCGCCCTTAAGGGTAGGGGATACTCCATTTAGGCCAAATAAAAAGTAATCATATTTAGCGTCCCCACCTGCTTCCTTTTTAGGGGCCGCCGCCTTTTTCCTTTTTTTTCTTTTTGAAAAAACAAACAAACAAAAAAACGTTTTTGGTTTTTTTTAATTTAAAAAAAAAAATCTTATTTTTTGACTTTAGCACACCTTGTATGAAGCTGCCCCGTGAAATAAACTGGTTCTCTACGTCTCAGAACTCAGGACAAGACATCATTTTGGTCTCGTTTTCTGTTTCATCTTGCCCATAAGAAGCCAATATGTAATTTCTTGAGTTCAAGTGGCTGTCATTTTGAAAAAAGCAGGCAACCATCTTGAAAAATAGCCCGGCCAGCTATCTTGACAAAATGTGTCGGTCGGCCATTTTGGAAAAGTAAAAAAAGAAGAAAAAAGGGCTTTCTCCTTCCTTATTTCCAAAAAAGGCAGGACGCTAAACATGTTTTATTTTTTATTTTGCCTTAGTGAAGTGCACCCTTCACGCACCATCACGCCCAACTGAGTCGGTGGTTACGGCGCAGCGGGACGATCGTTAAAAGGCTTCAGTTTAAATTTGACCAATCAGGTGCTTTGGTGTTGTTGGTTGGCGGTATTTTGTGAGTTTTCAAGCATGCGTGCCGCAGCCTGATCAAAGTGCGCCCTCGTATGTCGAACTGTGGCCAGGAGACGATTTTTTTTCTCGTACATTAGTTAAGACAAAATCAGTTCATTTGTTTAAAAAATTAAAAATATCATTTTATTCAGTCAATTGACCGACTGGTTTGAACATACCATATTTGGTTAACTACGTCATTCGTTAAATTTGAATTTGGCAGGTCACCGTTTATTATGCTATTGAACAGTTACAGAATGTACGTTATTTCAGGGGTGTGCCAGTGAGCTTGCCGATCGGGTCCACTTTTAAATGAAAATTTGGTCAGCATAGAACTGATGGCGCTATACTGATCAGGCGTGATTGTAGCAGACGACACGACGCTGGCCACGCGTCTCTCAGACGACCCAATATGTCAACGGGAGTGCACTATTTTGAATTATTTTTAACAGTCATCGCCCGGTTAACGATGACAATTCTTCTAATTATGATGAATTTGTCAAAATGATAAGATTAACATTCGCGATTACGTGTTATTCACCTTATTCATTACGTATTCAACATTTAGGTTTCGCGTGGCCACCGTCGTCTGTGTAAATCCACAACGCCCTCAAACCTATGCTGACCAAATATTACGTTAAACCTGGTTAAACACTGTTAAACGCGTTCAACGCCGGTCACCGACACATTCCGATGATTACCATAATTTATGTAATTTATGCAAACGGCCCCGTTTTCGCTACGTGTGTTAGTATAGGACTTTCCTATCCCAAAATTAATAGTATCCCTGGTTATTTGCTCAGTCCATTGAAATAACATTTTGTTAAAGAATCTATTAAGAATTCAACCATCTAGATGACAAAATCGAATTATTTGAAATTCGTGTGTTCATAAAGACATGTGAGAGTCAATGTTGAGAACAGAGAGAGAGCTCTATCGCCTTCTCCATATATTATTCCAATAACAAGCAATCTATTTCTTTTGTATACAGGGTGTATCAGAAAGAACTGTACCGAGGCAATATGATTTATTACGGTATGAATTCGATTGATATTGTTCAAACCATTTTCACATAATATATCTTGCGCAAACGCCCAGCTTTCATAAACAATTTAAATGTTGAAAATCGGACATTTCTGATGGAAAATACAGACTTTCTGGTAAAGTTGGTAGATTTCAATTTTGGTCGAAATGATCAATTTAAAGAATCTGTGAAATTACTAACCCTACCTGAGATATCCATCCGTCCATAGGACAGGGTTCATTTTTGGTCGCCATATCTCAACTTTTCACATCACTTGTATAACTATTTATTATTTGCATACATTTGTGGGTGAAAGTTCGGAGATAATTTTTGATTTTTAATCCGCAAATAAATCAGGATTTATTCTGCTTGAGTGGTTTTAACTTTCCTTTCTTTGGCGGGAGTTTTGAATATTGCTTATGTGGTGTGGGCTACATTGTTTGAAATGTTGGGGTAGTGGTACAGAGGATTGATTGAAATTAAAAACACGTTTTTCATCTATTTTCGATTATGTCTTGCCACACGAGAACAAAAAGAGATATCTCAATGAAATTAACATATGATATAGGAAACATGTTCACCTTTATATTGCAGGTGTTTAAATTTAAAACAATAATCATTTTGTACTTTTTACGTATTTTAGAAACACGGTACAGTTCTTTCTGATACACCCTGTACATTGCATGTGCTATGCATTTTCAAGGTAAAACGAGGTATCAGCCCATTAGTAGGCAGAATGCAAGAACGTCGTAACTGACATTTTTGCTTTTGGTGAAATTGATTTTTCTTAAACATATGTTGATAGTTGGTAATTGCGCATATTTTAAGCCTGTTTTAAAGTTCTAAAACAAATAAATTAATTTGTTAATGCCGTAATGCAGTAGCCTACAATTTTATTGTTGCGTGCAATAACATCGTATCTACCAATTACGTTAGTATTGCGTGGTTATTATACGATTAAGTAGGCTATACCTATCAAACTACTAAGAACGTCTGGTCATCATAAGTACCACATGTGAGTACGTGACATTCTACACTCTCACAGAGAAAACGTCGAAAATACCCCATACGACGTTCTTGCATGATTTTAAAATAAAATAAAATGTTAGGTTTTATCATGGTTTTATATAACGTTTTCCAATTATGCTCAAGCACACACATGTAATTAGCTACCACTATGCTGCGTACATAGGCCCCTGAGCGCTTATCAAAACCCAAAATTTCCCACCCCACGCCGCAAGGCGCTCCACTCGCTCCGCTCGTTTCGCTTCCATGATCGTAATTTTCGTGCCCCCCCCCCATTTTCAAAAACGCTCCGCCGCGCCTGCATAGGGTACATCAGAATCAGTTCACCTAATAACTTACATAACTGTATCATATAAATACTGATATGAGTGATAAATTGCACTATATGATTATCCCCAAACAGCTACTCATTTTTACACCTGGGTGAAGAGAGCAACATATTCTCGCGTTAAAATGCATATATCACGCATTTCATTTTATTGCTGTATTTTGCATATTTGACGCATTTTAAGGCAAGAACCCGATGTGATTTATTACGTTAGCGCCCTCAACGGAATAAATCGCAATAACACCGACAATAACACCGACAATGACAGTATACGTACAAATATAAAATACGTACGGTATACGTATTTTAGATTTGACACCTTGGAAATCATATTGATACATAATTATATGTCCACACACTCAGGTAAAATCAAGGACGGCACAATCTAAAACTATAAATTGGATATCCTACAATCTTAAACTATAAATATTGGATATCCTACATTCTTAAACTAATTTGTCAGTGTTATTGCGATTTATTCCGTACGCCTTAAAATGCGTCAAATATGCAAAATACAGCAATAAATGAAATGCGTGATATATGCATTTTAAGATAGAGGATGGGGTGAAGAGAGGCAAGTGCGGTAAAGTGTCGTGCCACATGACATAACGCGTTGTCCCCACAGTGCTCCCCGAATTGTTCTCAGAATGCTAGAACGTTGTAAGTGGTACTTACGACGTCTTGCATTCTTGAGTTTTAACCATGTGCAGCTATGCTATTTTGCTTTTGAATTTTAATAACAAGTAGTGTAAAATATATGATGTTATTTCTGTGTATAATCAAGTAAACGGTATCAATATAACAGTAAGATTTGCTCTCCTGTAAAATGACATGTCACCAATGCCGTTCTTGCATTCTGTAGGCGATCTGAAACAGTTTCAATATGAACAAAAAACCAAGATTTATAATGCATAACCTGCCGATATCACGCTGTAATTCTGATACCGACTTTGGACGCAGTCCGTGCTCATGCTGTCAATCAACCTCACATATTATATCTGGCTGGTCAATCTGAGCCTATCAAATCATGACAGGTCATACAATTGGACGTTTGTAACGTAAAGTTTGCACCGCATTGGAACACAGATGGTATTGGAAAATGTCTTCAGCCTGGCAAGCATACTTTCTATTGGTTGGAGTCCGTCATCCCCATTGCGCAAGCGTCACTCAAAACGACGTGTTTATCATGCTTATGTTAATAGTTATGTATTGGTCATGGATTGCGGCAATTCTGTCATTTTCCCGCCCTTTGGTGTCATATTTCACTTGGTCGTCTGCGTGATCAGTAAAAGGTTTGTGATAGCTATGTGTGCCAAGCACCCAGCCAAGCAATAATAATACCACGACGATAACGATGACGATTTGGTGGATAGTTTCTGTCGGAATACTACTGTCGGGTTTACCGCTTATGGTCGAAACCGCCGGCGAATGCTCTGAAACCGGTAAGAACTCGTGATTTGAACGCGGCATTCTTGTATTTTCTTATAAATTAAACAAATCTTAACCTAAAAATGAAGCGATTTAGCCTGAGGATGTGTATTTACGTTTGCGTATTGAGTGGCATGCAAGCACCACGGCTTTAATTTGCGAGCGTTCTTTTTGCAAGTTGAACGCATCATTCACTTCATGACAACAGGGTGTCCAAGAAAACCTGCAACTTATTTTGACAGAGCTCTAGTTTGAATTTTAAGCCATGGATTTTAATCCTGTTTATACATTCTGTAAAATATAGAATCTCCACATATCTATATGGTGAATTGAAAATTAAGATTGGTTAATCTGTATCTGTGTTCAAATTATGCGCATGTGAAGAAAGATATGTCAAAAACATGTTCAACAGATTTGATGGAAAATGACAGTTCTATTGTTCAGTCCCTGAGTCCACCATTAAAACTTGCAACTACTATCAACGCCATTTTGGTTTCACTTTTCTCATAATGAATTGCAATTATGTTTATTCTTGCTGAAAGCCTTGAATTCTTCAAAATTCATTTGTGAAATCAAGTGATCAAGGAGCTTATCGAAAACCAGATCAACCGATTTGACAGAAAATTATACCACTACATTTGCTATACAGCCTTATACGAGTCACTATGAACCGTAATAAATCTGCTTATCCGAATGTCTGTTAATAGAAAAAAAAGTAGCAAAAATCCAATATTTTCTTTAAAATTTCCCGAAGCAAAGTTAGTTTTTAAAGATATAAAAACGCGTGTTCAAATCTAAAAAAATTGTGTGTATCAATCCATTTAGTAACGTGTTTTTTGTTGTTGTTACAACTCATTAAAGGTAGGCATTATCCCAGTGCCGAGGAGCCGAAAATTACCTTTTTTCAGCACCCATGGGTGTTGGAGCATCCATGAGTGTTGGATTTTTCCCAAGTGGGTATTTTTTTCCATTTGGGTGCTCCTACTCTACTCTTACTCTTATTTCACCTTTCACTCTTTCTACTACCTTCTCTAGCTTATGTTCTTCCTTTCGCATCCCAGTTGGCTAGGATAGGTGAGCCAAGTTAACTGGCTAGTTAGTTCGCCTTTCTGGTTTGTCTAGGATAGAGGTTCTATTCCTATGTGTAGGTTATAGGCGCCTAATCCCTGGAAAGATCGAGACTTAACTGATATCTTTCTGAGGTACAGGATACAGATCCTCAGTTTGATGGTGACGGCGCAACACCACACGGTGTTAGTGTGGGTGCCAACTGGTGATGTTACTATCCCTCTCTCTTTTCTTCTTCCTCTCCCAATCATAGAGTAAGAATAGGTGTTGCATTTAAGGTGTGGGTACCCTTCACGAGGAAGGATCTGGGCGCCCACCTCGTTGTATGTATTTCCATCAGTACACGCCCATGGAAACCTTATAGATAACCTATGATGACGAAACTTAGTAATGGGGCAGCCACCAGCCTAGCATACCAAGGTGGTACCTCCGGACCCAGAGGGGAAAGTAATGGGCAACAAAACCAATCCCGACCCTTGTCCTGTGATGACGCACCGAATGGAGCCGAAGGAAGGACTATGGGAAAGGATCTTAAGTTAAGAAAAGTCATACGATTTGGTACATGGAATGTGAGAACGCTATCACAGCCTGGCACTCTGGAGCTTCTGACCAGACAGATGGACAGATGCAAAGTGAACATCCTAAGTATTGCTGAAGTACGCTGGTCAGGAAAAGGCCACTTCTCCACAGATGACCACACCATATACTACTCAGGAAATGAGAAAGGAGGGAGCAAAGGTGTAGCTTTCATCACCAGTAAAATCATCTCAAAGTATGTCTTGGGCTACAACCCAGTCAGTGACAGGATCATCTCCATCAGATTCCAAGCTCGGCCTATTAACCTCTCAGTCATTCAAATATATGCACCAACCTCCGCAGCCTCTGATGAAGATATGGAATGTTTTTACAGCCAACTGCAGGAAACCCTTGATGGCATTCCGAAGAGAGATATCATCATGATAACAGGTGATTTCAACGCAAAAGTTGGAGAAGGCATTCAAAGCGAAGACGAAACCATGGCCTTGGGCCCGCATGGCTTGGGAAGCAGAAACGAAAGAGGTAGTACACTCGTGGATTTCTGTGTAGCAAACAGACTTACTATCACAAACACAATCTTCCAACAACACCCGAGACGGAAGTACACTTGGATATCACCAAACGGCATCACAAGAAACCAGATTGACTACATCCTCATTAGCAGTAGGTGGAAATCTTCTATCAAGATAGCAAAAACCCTGCCAGGGGCAGATATAGGTAGTGACCATCAACTTCTGATTGCTGATTTTCGAATCAAGTTGAAGATGACCAAAGGTGCTCCCAAACCCTGCAGATTTGATTGGCAGCATCTTGATGACAAATACAGAGTGGAGACCAGAAATCTGTTTCAAGAACTGATGGTTAGAGATGAGGAAACAACTCCTGATGAACTCTGGCTGGACATCAAAAACTCTATTCTCAGCGCAGCCAAAAAACATGTTCCTAAGAAACATAAGAGAAAGACCACATCATGGCTGTCACATGAAACCATCAACTTAGCAGATGAAAGACGCCAATTGAAGGAAGCTGGTCTGCAAGGCAGTAACCTATACAGAAGACTTTCAAGTGAGGTTCAATTGAATTCCAGGAGAGATAAAAATAAGCATATCCGACAGCAATGCCAAGAACTTGAGGATCACAGTTTTCACAAAAACAGCAGAGAGCTCTTTAGATGTATAAAAAACATCACCTCAAAAACGACAACTAGATTGGCTATCATCAAGGATGAGCAAGGAAAAGTCTTGACTGAAAGTGACGAAATCAAGGATCGTTGGAAAAACTACTGTGAAAATCTGTATGCGTCCCAAGAAGAGACAAATGGCTCACAGGAGTCTCCCCCGCCTCCACTAGGTGAAGATGAGCCTGATATTCTTCTGTCTGAGGTCCAGGAAGCCATCAAGAAGTTAAAAAGTCAAAAGGCACCTGGTCTAGATGATATTCCAAGTGAGCTCCTGAAGCAAGCTGATGATTCTGTAGCAGTTATTATGCAAAAGCTGTGCAATACTGTGTGGAAGTCAAGAGTATGGCCAGAGGATTGGAAGAGATCAGTTTTCCTTACACTTCCAAAGAAAGGGGATGCTAGCGAGTGTAAAAACCATCGTACTATCGCTCTGATACCACATGCAAGCAAAATCCTGCTGCACATCATCAACGAACGTCTCAGACCTCATCTTGAACGTGAACTTCCTGCTGAGCAAGCCGGTTTCCGGAAAGGCCGCGGCACAAGAGATCAGATAGCCAATGTACGTCACATAATGGAAAAATGTTTTGAATTCCAGAGGGAGCTCTTCATGTGCTTCATAGACTACGCTAAGGCCTTTGATTGTGTGAGATATTCCGCATTGTGGACAGCACTGCAAGAAATGGGAATCCCTTACCACCTCGTCCACCTAATTCGCAATCTGTATGATGGTCAAGCTGCCTGTGTGCGCACTGAGAAAGGAAATAGTGATTGGTTTGCTCTAGGTCAGGGAGTCCGTCAAGGGTGCATACTTTCACCAGCACTCTTCAACCTTTATGCAGAGTCTATAATGAGACGTGCATTGGATGATTGGCCAGGGGGGCTGTCAGTAGGTGGATACCAAATACACAATCTACGTTATGCCGATGACACCACCCTGTTTGCAACAAATATGGAAGAGATGGCGGAACTCCTGAAGAAAGTCAAGGTGGAGAGTGAGCAGCTTGGCCTACGTCTAAATGTCAGCAAGACCAAGATCATGTCCATAGGCACAGATGGTGTTGGAGAGCCTCTCATAATTGATGGTAATGAGGTGGAATCGGTCTCGAAATTCAACTTCCTTGGATCCCTGATCACCAAAGAGGGTGGTTGCAGCCAAGAGATTAGACACCGTTTAGCAATGGCCAGATCAGCAATGATCAACCTAAGCAAGATCTGGGCTGACAGAGGAATAACCAGAGCAACAAAAACCAGGCTAGTCCAAGCCCTTGTATTTCCAATTGCCATGTATGCATGTGAGACGTGGACCCTAACCAAAGCTGACAAAAACAGAATAGCTGCTTTCGAGATGTGGTGTTGGAGGCGTATGCTTCGTATCGTATGGACAATGAGAAGGACCAATGCCAGTGTTATTGAAGAAATAGGGGTGTCTAAACGACTTCTTCATGCTATCAACACCCAAATGCTGAGCTACTTCGGCCATATCTCACGTCGCAAGGGTAACAACCTAGAGAAGATGATCATGCAAGGCATGATTGAAGGGAAGCGTAAGAGAGGCAGACCTCGTTCCCGGTGGATTGACCAAATAAAATTGATTACTGGACACCCTCTCCGTGATTGTTACTCCTTTGCTGAAAATCGTTATTTGTGGCGTAGTATCTGTAAGGTCACGAGCTGTCAGTCATGACAGGACCGAACCAACCAACCAACAACTCATTAGACTTTTGCTTTATTATCTTAAATGTTGAAAATATTCAAATTCCAATAATATTAAGGGCAGTGTCAACCCGGCACTTGTTTCAAAAATTGAATTTCACATTTCTCTATTATTTTATACTTTTATATGTATTCTATCATTACCATTATAAGTTACTAATCGGAAGCGATTATTTCCCGTTCTTTTGGGTGATTTAAAATTGTTGTTTTGGTAAGTTTGAGTCAGGAAAAGGTGCATGGTTATTTGGCGGGAATTTAAGCGGAGTTCCGCGATTTTCAAATGCTGCGACAGCTGATCGATCATTGCATCGCGCGCTGAATCTTCCCGTGCGTAATACTAGACGCGCCGCTTAATATCCGCGACGTAGACGCGAAAAACAAAAGAGCGCAAAACAATGTCTAAAAATGTAAACAAAGGCCAATCTTACGATCATTTAAATTTCAGTTTTCTTCCAATTTCTTCACATTGTGACAATATAAATTGAATCTGATAGTTTCGTTTGATTGTTCATAATAGCATACTCGCCTTGTAGGTCACACGTCCTTGTATTCCATGAACATTTAGCTTTAAATGGTGGAAAATGTCAATATTTTTAATAAATCGATGTTTTTCTAGAAGTTCAAATTTGAAGGAATTTTACGATTTTCAGACAACATAAGTAAAAAAATATCAAACTATCAGGTAAGCTTTTACTACCATCGTGTAGAAGACTTTCAGCGCTAGGAGGCAAATTTTTATTTTTTCGATTATGGATTTTAAACTCGAGATTCATTTTGCCTCACCTGTCATACTGTAATATTGTCTGGGGAAATTCTGGCTCGTCTCGTCTTCATTCTCTTAAGATTCTCCAGAAAAGAGCAATTCGAAGCATTTCCTTGGCTAAATACAGAGCGCACACTAAACCACTTTTCAAGAAACACCTGTTCCTAACCCTTAACGACATTAACACTTTCCAAACATCACTTTTCATGTTTTAATACACAACAAATGCACTTCCACCGGTTTTCAATGATTACTTTTCACGCATCAGTAGTCTTCACAGCCACAACACCCGCCAAACTAACAACTTTCGCCTACCCATTGACCACACAACTCTTATCTCCAGACGGGCAATGCGTTATTTTGGACCCTCTACTTGGAATGCTACTCCATCCACCATACGTAATTC
This sequence comes from Ophiura sarsii, assembly GCA_035610835.1. Lineage (NCBI taxonomy): Eukaryota > Metazoa > Echinodermata > Ophiuroidea > Amphilepidida > Ophiuridae > Ophiura > Ophiura sarsii. Next base: position 49,927,460 of record CM069448.1, read on the forward strand.
AACCTCCACAAACGTCTTCAAGCGCATGCTCAGAGATCATCTTATCTCAGCGTACTAGTCCGTTCACAACTTTTTGTTGAGTTGTTTTACATTACTTTTGTTCCTAGTTTATATTACTTTTCCTTTGATATTATTTCATTATTTCCAGCTACTTCTCTTTTTCGGTTTCACTTTGGTTTCGATCATTTAGGTTTCTTGAGCATCCAGTTTGTCCATATTTGTTTTGCTGTCTTGCGCAATGTATGTGTATGCATATAATCAATTTAAAAAATATCCAAACAAAAGGCCAATTACCACTAACTAAAAACTTTACTTGGCACGGTCCAGTTACCCCATCGTTGGGGCAACTGGTCCTATATGTTCCAACGGTTAGAATACACAGAAATCGTTGATTGACAACACGGTAACTAAGCAGTATTTTCTTTACAAACTCATTTCCATATTATTTAACGTGTAAAAATGATACAGGTCTCATGAAACCCATGTTTTATACAGTTTCCGTGGTTAACGTGTAAAAAGCAGTAATACTAATGGTGTACAAAGCAAGAACAATTTTCGACTGCACGTTTATTATAGATAAAACGGTATGAACCTAGTTAAATGGTTACATGGTTGTGATATTCAGACGCCCATACATTTGTCTATATACCCCTTTCTTTAATGATTTTATTTACTTCATATAATCATCATTTAGTACTTATAATAAACCATCTTGATATTTAGCCAGCTTTTCATGTTACAGGGGAAGTTAGTCAATATGACAATGATGACCCAACGGTTGATATACACAAAAAGCAGTGGATAAAATACATAAATCATGATATTTCGTCATAGCAAATACCTTTACAGACACCATTCAAAATATAATAAAGATGTAATTCATAATACCGAGGGTTTTAAACCATTCTAAAGCAATTTCATGTCATAATATTGTAATCCTTCAATATCAGAAATAGTGGTATTAGACCCGAAATGCCCCAAAATGTCTAAGAACTTGAAAGAATGTGAATTATTTCATATTCTATTCACATTTCAATACCGAGTCATGTTTTATTGACACTAACAACTCATTTTCAAAATGAATTTTACAATTTTGATTAAGTTTTTGCAGGCGGTCCAGTTGCCCCACGCCCCTTCGGACCACTTACCCCAACAAATGACGTAGCACTTTGTCGAGATGAAACGTTATTAAAACACGCCTGTGACGTAATACATTTTACGCCAATTTTTTTAAAAACATACCACCATTTGTCATAATAATCAATAACTCCAATTCATTTCAGAAAAAAAGGCAAAACTGCATTTTTGTTTTTAGCCATGCATTACACAGATTTCTGTAGCCAGTAAGTATCTTTGAATTCGCAAATATTACGGCGTTCGGGTCCTACAAGTAGACGAGTGTCTTTAGATAAGTAAGAAATGGTGTACTTTGTTATTTGCAAATTCATGAACTAATAACTCTACCAAATGAATACCCGTGATAATAATTTAGGTTGAAGCATTCTTTAAATGATAATATTGATCGGAAATCCAAACCACCAATGTCCCAAATTAGCAATATGCGCCATTTTACGGTCATTTCAACCACAACCTATGGTTTTAATCATATTTCGGAAAGTCCCTAAGCACACTACATTATAGCACCCATCAAATGCAATATGCACCTAGTATCTTAAGACGACTGTACTGCATGTATATATTTACTGTTGCATATCTGTCAATCATATAAAGTACATTAAACATGATCTAAACCCATCTTCATATATCGCCCATACTATCTGTGAATTTTCAATCAGTCACTCAAGGAGTTAGCTTCAAAGATATAGAGAAAAATCACATGTGTAAATACCCTAAAGTTCCAAATGTTTTGGATTGTAGAAGGTAAAGATATATGTCAAGTATCAACAAAAGTCGTATTGTTCAAAAGAAAGCAGTATGCCCATACAATTACAAAATCCTTCATTTCGGACCACTTGCCCCACGGTCCAGTTGCCCTACACTCTCAGAACAGGTATTAAATAACCATGGGTTAAAAGAATGTTGGTTAAAAAGTATACAACATTGGCTAAAAATTAAGCGTTGGTTAAATATTACTTTTAATACTGCGTTGAAAATATTGGAAATACGTTTGTGTACGTTTGTGTAGGTGTGTGTACGTTGGTGTACGCTGATATAAGTTAGGGGTAAGTTGGGGATACGTCGTTTACGTTAAGAGCACGCTGTGCTACGCTGTGCTACGCTGTGCTACGCTGTGCTACGCTGTGCTACGCTGTGCTACGCTGTGCTACGCTGTGCTACGCTGTGCTACGCTGTGCTACGCTGTGCTACGCTGTGCTACGCTGTGCTACGCTGTGCTACGCTGTGCTACGCTGTGCTACGCTGTGCTACGCTGTGCTACGCTGTGCTACGCTGTGCTACGCTGTGCTACGCTGTGCTACGCTGTGCTACGCTGTGCTACGCTGTGCTACGCTGTGCTACGCTGTGAAAATTCGGAACACGTTGAGGCCGCGAAAAAATTATTGAGCATGTTCAAAATTTCTCGGCGTACTCAACGTGTGCTTAATACGTTCAGCATAAGTTACCGATAAGTTCGTGGTACGTTATACATACGTTTACATACGCTGACATACGTTAGACATACGTTGACATACGCTAACATACGTTAGAGGTACGTTACTCGTAAGTTATAGGTTGAACCTGTTGGTTTCCTTTTACTTTAGTAATGTATCCTTCTAGATATTGTAATAGTTATCATTTAGGCCGTGTTTACTTGAACTGGCAACACTTGTCCCGCCGTGTACGAAACTCAATTTCTAAAGCGGCAATAGTCACGTGTTCGTTGTACGCCGAGGATATGCTGAGGATACGTTGAATACGGCAGACAAACACTACGAATACGTTAAGCATACGTTGGTCATACGCTCGCATGCGCTGTGATACGCTGCCATAAGTTTGTTATAAGTTAGTGATACGCTATCAATACTTTAGTCATACGCTATGTATACGTTCAATACGCTATGGATACGTCCATTCCAACACCGATGTCGACTTTTCCTATGCAATTCGTTGGGAAGTTGGACGCTCTTGGACGTTCTTGGACTCTGACAATTTTCGAGCTATTTTGTGTATACGTCGGCATATGTTTAGGCCATGCGACAGGGCCTTAAGATTCAAACATAGAAATAGTAAATACAGAAAGAATAACAATGATCCATGTTTAAAGCTCTAATCACATTGCCGATACATTGATTGTTATTTAAATCCTATTTAGAGAGCATTATCCTAACTTAGCGTATTGTGATAATGCCACTTTTGTATAGCCATGGAAATATTGGCGGGAGTTTTGAACAGGTGTATCAATAACATTGTTGAATCTTAATACATTAAAAGAATATAGCGATGATGTGTTTGTCCCTGCTCATATCGGTTTAATAAGAAAACCATTGAATTATATGGATCACAACAAAAAAGTGATACTTGTGGCAGAGTATGTTTGGCTTATAAAATTTGATTGTCAAAATAGGTTAATATTATTCAAATTATCGCCCCCAAGTACAATACCAAATACTTGTTAAACTTAATAATCCAAGTGATTGTACTCCATCGATGCATTTCTTTGTCTAAATGATGCTCAGTCTGTTCTTGGAGTTTGCCAAGTGAACAACATATACATTTACATGTACATAGAGCGACAGAGCAGGACAACGCTCTGAAGGCGCCGAATTTCCGCGCTTGTTTTGTGCATGCACAAATCAAGCAAGGGCGACCATGGGGATCCTCTCACGACCCTCTTACGTCCCAGCCAGTTTCCACTGCGTCACCAAGGGGTTCGTGGAGATCATGATGCGTTTGGCTTGGCGTTTTAATAATATTTTAGCGTAGTCCAAGCGCCGACATGATCGCAGCAGAATGTGAAAGGGTTTAGTGACCTTGATTTAAAATTGGACAATTTCGGACAGTTTTCCGCGCTCTCACTGCGTGTTATACATATTTTGAATACTTTGTTTTAGCGCAGTGCAATCGCTGGCCTGATCGCCGTATGTGTGACCATGGTGACAGGGGTATAACAAATCATTTGTCAAAATCATGGACTGTGATATGCAAGATGGAATAGAGGTTATCCGCGTTGTGGATTAGCTGTCATCTTGTTGGGAATAATAACTGTAGTCAAGGTTTTGGGGCTAATTGGTAACACGGTTCATGCACGCAATTAAATGAATTGGACGTCATGCACCGATTCAATTGAATGTACAGTCAACACAATAAGTAACAATAATAAAGCCAAGGGCAATGCAATCGATTCGTGATTACAATTGTTACGTAATTGTTGACACGTTTGTTGAAACAGAAACTTATAGAATATAAAACAATCTATAAAATGAGAGCAAAATCATGTTTGTACTTTGTACTGAGTTATTTGCTTCGATTAATCAATGCCCTTTCGACCCACCAACACCCGAACCATTGATGGGTTAAATCGTCACCCACACGAGCCGAATTGTCCAGGTACGTAATGGTTATTTAAGCACAAAAACCAAATGTAGGCAAGCCCAAGTAAATAGTTCAACAAAGAAGAATGCGGTATTATCTGTTGATCGGGGGAGGGGACAAAGTATGATTTCTTTACCTAAATAATCACCGGGAACCCCCGGGATCCGACCCTCGGACCCTGCGATCACCGCGCCGCGTCCCTAACCACTCGGCTAACCTGCCAACGCTCGCCCGGGCAGCGATTTCGTACACGCATATCAGCTTGAATGATGATAGTGAATCGTAGTGTGAAGGTTAAAAGGAAATAATATTAACTAATTATACGTCATGCATGCATGCATATCCGTAAATCTCTGAGCGGTGGAATGGTATACACATACATGGCTTTATAGCACCACATGGCGAAGCAAGGATGTTTTGTTATTAAATATCGATGTCGGTCGAATATAAACCCTTGATTCGCAAGAGGTTGAATGAACAATTAGCCAAACCCCCAACCCTGCTGGGCAAACAGACGCACTGATTGGCTGATACACCCAAATAAATGCAACACACAGTAGCTAAATAGTTTTCTTGACTACAGATACGATTAATAAAATCTCCATCTCAAATTAGTGCGTCTCAGTTTTAACGTAGTAGCTGCGGCTACCCAGTAGTCAAGTACATTAGAAAACTTATAAAGAGCTAGTTTATTCTCTATAGAGAATGATCAGGTTTATGCTTTACACATGTGCACAAAAATGCTTCTATAGTGATGATTGTCACTTTTGAAACTGGATGGACCTACGACCATTGAAATAACAATGACTCCACTCCACAATGCGGTTTTGCAGAAAAAAACACGTGCGGGGTTTTTAACGTCAATATCTGTTAAAATATCATCAAAACTAATAAATTAACGGGAAATTATATTTTACGGTTGCTGTATTTTAGTGGTAAAATACTGGCAGCTGTAACTCCGGTATTCTACCGTTAAAAACGTGGTTTTTTTCAACAGTGACCTGTAGTCGAACAATTATTAGTCTACTGGTACAAGTCATTATGTTTCGTCATGTCAATTAGCATGATATGATTACAGTTATCATGGTTATGACCGCGGGGTGTTTACAGTTTTTTGTTGATGCTCTAATTGTTTTCGGAAGTGGATTAGAGCACGTTACTTCCATGATTAGAGGGATGATTTTGATGTACATGCGTTCGTTTCTTCGCCTCTGTTCATCAAGTTGAGCAACATCTTATTAGGGTCATAAATGGTGATTATCTTAGTAGGGTCATAAATGGTGATTCAGTGACCACAGAGCAAGGAAAGGTTTGAGAGTGGATATTGGTACATTATGGTATTTGAACAAAGTGAGCTCCTATACCCCTCGCAAAAAGTTTGGACAACACCCAGGAGACGGCAAAATTCAAAAAATATCCGCAATCTTGAAATTATGAATATGACATAACTTCCAGACATATTAACCTGGCGACATCATGGACTAATTCTATGCTAAGGAATCCAATAAAGGGGTTATATTATCATTCCAAGGTTCTTTTCAGTGTTCCAGCCACCTTCTTGGAATTATAATAATGACATCACTTCCAGACATATTAATATGGAGACATCATGGAGGTATCTTTATTGACTACACTGCAGAAAGGTTGCTTAAAATACGTTGCTAAAAGTACTTTTATCATCCGTTGGTTGACGTGTTGATTAAAATTCATTCAATATATGTAGAAAGTTAGGCGTTGTATAAAAGTAAAAAATCCCCAGCGTTGAGCAATTCATCGAAAACAATGTCCTTACAATGTTGGTGGAAACTGTTTCTGTTGCTAAAATATGTTGCGTAAACATATTCCACTTTGGCAAATGTTGCATGAGCATGAGGAAAATCACGCAACAGTTGATGCAAGTTACGCACATGTGAATTTTAGGCAACTGTTGTCCAAAAAAGCTAATTTCGTGATTGCGTCATTCAAACATTATGTCGTCTTGTGCACAAGCAACTGAGATATTTGGATCTGGATAAATTATAATCTGGTAAATAAAACGGTGAATCCGCATCAACATCAGAGTTTGTGACATCTGACAGGCGTTTTGTGAGTCCGGTTTTGAATGTTTGAAGCTTGGTCTGTCAAGAAGATGATGTGATAAATCGGTCTAAATCTCTGTGGTCGTCCGGGTAAATAAGCTTATTTCGTCATGTTCGTATAGGTTTAAAATACCCAACAAATCACTTAATAAAAGCCCAAAACCAATAAACAATAACACACTCAACAAATGGGTAAAAAAATGCTCATAACAGTTGAGCTGTTGCATACTTGAACAACTGTTGAGTGAATATAATTGCCCAACTTTTGAGTAACTAGAATTGTTCAACTGTTGGTGAAAACATTTGTTGGGCAAATTTGACTCAACAGTTGAGCGGTTGCATACTTGAACAACGTTGTGTAAAATGTTGAGTAGATATTTAAGCAACCTTTTTGCAGTGTAATGTTATGCCAAGCAATTCAATAAAGTGGTTATTTCATCATTCTGAGTTTATCTTTAGTGTGAAATCCAAGATGGCCGCCATCCGCCATCTTGGAATTGTAATAATGATAGACATATTAACCCGGAGACATGATGGAGGAGTCTTTTTTTGACCATTTTTATGCCAAGGAATATATTAAAGTGGTTATCATATTATGCTGAGGTTGTCTTCAGTTTGAAATTTAAGATGGCCGGCTAACTTGGAATTTGAGAAACTTGCCTAACTTTGGAACACATTGACCTGAGGGGATGATTCAAGTGTCCTTTTCAATAATTTTATGCTAAGGAATCCATTACAGTTCATGTCTGATTAATCTGAGGTTGTCTTCAGCATGAAATTCAAGATGGTCCCCAATTTTCCTTTAGCAAAGTTAAATATATTTACATTTTCTTAACCATTCAACCTAGAAATATGATTTAGGTGTTGTTCTGAACCAACTTGAAATGTAGAGATGCCCACCTCATTTTGTTCTAAATACTTTAATGTACCTAAATTCACTCTCAAACCTTCCTTTGCTCTCGGTGGTCACGGAATCATCATTTATAAATCTACTAATAATATGCACAACTTTTAGTTCTCTATTGCGCCAAATCTCGTTACTGATTCCACATAATATACCATCAAATTTGAAGGACTTCTTTTATTTTCATTGCTATCCATTCGCTCCCTTTGTAGTTCTCTATAACGCCGAATATCTCGTGACTTATCCGATACAATACACCATCACCAATTATTTTATATTTAGAATTATTTTTAACGCAATGCGATTCATCTATGATGAATCATAAAGCGTGATTGAATTGCGAGGATTGCGCCAGAGATTGCCGCCAAATTAGATTCGCTCATCGCTTCTTTTGACCAAACTGTAGCACTAGTTCCGTGCTGTTATCTGCGAACCAGAAGGAGCGTAGATGTGACCGAAGAGAGTACAGCATGGTTATAGCCCATTACAGCATAACTTGACAGCACAAATCCAGTGCTAAGAAATTGCAGCGCTGGCTATATCCAATGAAGAGCTAGACGGTTAAAAATAAATGATGATACAAGAGAATATAAAAATACGTCTATTTTTGGAATCATGAATATAAAGCCTGGATTTGTTTCTGGGTGTATAGGTAGAAATTGAGACTAGATACCGGGTAAAAATGCTTACAGCATTATGAATTTATAATTTCGATCAGCAACGGCTGTGGTCGCAAACTTGTGTGGTGGTTTGTGAAACCCTTAAAGTTATTGTTCATGTTTGTAGCAATTTACTTCAAGTTTAATTGCAGTATTTTGGATCACTATATCCCACAAATGTTCGTCAAAAACATTAATTTTTGTCACATAGCTTTATAACTTGTTCTGATGGTACAGGGTGTTCCAAAAGTGTAGACACCCCATGTTTAGTGGGTTTTTGTTTAGTGGTGTTTTTATCATCAAAGCAGTCCGGAAATCATATATTGAAAACAAACGGAATCGAGAAGGTGAGATTTGGGAAAATTGATACCTCTGGTCCGTCGGTAAATCAAATCGACTTTCATGTGATGAGGAGATAAGATGAGAAGATTGTGGATCTCATCAAGTCAACTTCCATAAGTGATGAGAAGATAAGTTATGAATCTCATCAAGTTTACTTGATTAATTATTTAATTAATGAGTTGATTAATTAAATAATTAATTATTTGATTAATTGAATAATTAATGATTTGACTAATTAATTAAGTCATGCTTTGATTAATTAATTAATTCATTAATGATTGAATTAATTAATTAATTAATGATTTGATTAATTAATTAATTAATGATTTGATTAAATAATTAATTAATGATTTGATTAATTAATTAATTAACTTATAAATAAATGTGATGAGTAGATAAGATGAGAAGATTGTGGATCTCATCAAGTCAACTTCCATTAAGTGATGAGAAGATAAGTTATGAATCTCATCAAGTTTACTTGATTAATTAATTAATTTTTACGACTATTTATTAACTAACCAACTTATTATTTGATTAATTTTTTAATTAATGAGTTGATTAATTGAATAATTAATGATTTGACTAATTAATTAACTTATAAATAAATGTGATGAGTAGGTAAGTTGAAAAGATTGTGGATCTTATCAAGTCAACTTCCACGTGTTCATGAGAAGATAAGTTATGACTCTCATCAAGTTTAATTAATTACATTAATTAATTTGGACTATTTATTAACTAACTATCTAATTATTTGATTAATTATTTAAATAATGATTTGATTAATTAAATAATTAATGATTTAATTAATTGAATAATTAATGATTTGAATAATTATTGATTTAATCAATTAATTAATTTATGATTTGATTAAATAATTATTTAATTATTTATAAACTTAATTAGTTGTTTGATTAATGAATTAATGAATCATTTGATTACATAATTAATTGATTAATGTAGACCATATACAATTTAATGTATCCATTTAAATTTTGATTTGTCTACCGTAATCTATACAATGTTGTTTAGCATCATTTAATTTATTAATATCAGTACATATAGTAGTACCCTATATATGATTTACAGAGATAATTTATCAAGATTAAATGATCGTCCATAGGTGGGGGTGCACATTTGTATAATAGTAATAAACCATGATAATATATTTGATTTGTAAACTACGTAATCCTACACCTAAAAGAGATATACTCAAAACGATGACACAATGATGATTGAACTATTGAAGGAACATATCAAAGCCATTGATACATTTTCAACCATAAGATTCCAAGATTGGTAAAAGTACCCGTCATACCCAATTGCTCAAAAATATATCTACATATGGTTGAATTATTGAATTAATTATAAGGACCATAAAAGCCATTGATACAATTTTCCATCATATGATTCCAAGATTGGTAAGACTACCCATAATCCCTACCCTTAGAGAATCGCTCAGAAAGATCTACATTTGAATCCTCATTGTATTTAGACTTCAAATAGTATTCCATATATGATTTGGATACAGTAAACTATCTGAATTCCAACCCTAGAGAGTTATGCGCTAAGAAATAACATATGTCAATTTCCGATGTCCTATACTCTGCATGAAATTTATCAGTTTTAGAAGGTATTAACCAGCCAGGCTATGTTTTTATGTGGCAACGGGGGAAGGGGACAAAGTATGAATTTGTTACCCAAATAATCGCCGCGAAACCCACGGGATTCGACCCGGACGCTCCGCTCACCGCGCCACGTCCCCAACCACTCGGCTAACCTGCCAACGCTCGCACGGGCAGCAATTTCGTACACACCTATCAGCTTGGTTGATGACGTCATCGAATAGAATGCTGTAGCATGCGCGAGGACATTGTTTTTTGCCGTAGGGAATCGTAGGTTCCAGGAAGGTTAGGGTTAATGGCAATGGATGATATAAATTGCTGACTCTAAAATATACTCCATACTTTTAATAGTATAATAATTAATAAGTTTTAATATGAACACTTGGCCCAAAAACCAAAGTGTAGTTCTCCTCCACACAGTGACTGTTGTAAGATAAAGTGCGGGCAGGTGGGCGGATTTTCTTCTCTTTTTTCAAGGGAAAGTCAAACAATCATACCAAGTTAATGAAACGCACAAGTCCCAGGTCTCAGTGTTATGTAGGGCTGTGAATGCACTGGTAGTTTTGTACATGGGTACCCGACATCCCACATTTAAAAAAATAATAATTCGGAGTACATCTAGGGGCCGGGGGCCCGGCCCTCTCGATAAAATGTTGGTCAGAAGTATACACCAGATTGCACCAAATGAGTTCGAAAATTGAAAGAAAAAAAATCCAATTCAGAGGGGGGCACATTCCCCCTCAGACCCCCTGTCCGCGCTTTCAAACCATGCACTTTAAACCATCTATACTTAAATCAAGAAAATATAAATATATGCTCAACTTCTTTCTTGTATTTATAAAAACAAAATATTGATTGGAAATGAAGATGAGGCTTTTCGATACACCTGATCGCACCAAATGAGTTCGAAAATTGAAAATGTTCTCCTTGCGAGGGGGAGGGGGAGGGGGGTGCGTGCTAGTGCGGTGGCGTAGTAGCAAATATTCAAATAATGGTCCTGGATCCTCCCCTGATTGACCCCGTACGTGACCTCTCATGAGACCCCACACCATGTCCATGTAACCCTATCTATAAATGGTATCTGAGATAATTAAGAAATATTTTTAATTTCAAATAACAGAGACAGTAAAAGATCACATAATGTGCCTTTAACTTAAAACCAGAGTTTCATAAAACCTAAAAGGCGATGTATCCATATCAGATGAAAACGTCTTGTTTGTGGTGCAAAGTTTAATCCTTGAGATTTTGTGTGTGGGCTGTAATAAATTTGTTAAACCCATCATTAGATCTATTCAACTATTGTCAAGATTAATTACCGATATTGATATACCTTGTGATAAGTGTTCGGGTATTTACTGCACTCAAGTAGTGTTTCACAAAGTAGCCTAATATTGAGCGATTGATATCATCAAGACAGCTTATCGATTTATATTTCTGATTTTATAAAACCACTCATATTATTGTAAACATTCGTACTATAGACGGTTGTGTATTGGATTGTCTGTGAGATTACAAATCTTGATGTATGGCTAATATTTAATTGCACCACTGGCAACAACATGTTGACAACGAGTAAGAAATAGTCCATCAGCTACGGGACTTTTAATGGACCGAGAGAGGTCAAGCATCTGATGGGGTCAGTCTTGTCTAAAATTTTGTGCTGGATCCGAATATCGACACCTTACAAGCCGCAAACGCGGTCACGACAGTGTAAAATCGATTTTTGTACCATAAATATGCTAATATACAAGCTATAAACACTATTTTGATACCTAATTAAAGGTTACATAGTGGTCTACTTGGAAAAGAACAAAAATAACTAAATTAGTTGTTAAAAGAGATTTAAACAACTTGATTTCGCATAATTGTTAATAAATATTGAAATTATTGGTGTTTTTTGTTATAATAGATCAACATTTGACCTTTTGACCTCAAAGGGGTTGAAAAGTAGAGCAACTCATTTTTTTTTGAATTTTGTGCTTAATACGAATATTAACTTTTAAGAATCCAGGATTATATTATTAGTTGCAAAAATGGATTTTTGTACAAAAATACCATTTTTTAACCGGAAATACCCCAATATCGTATTTTCATCATAAATAAGCTAATGTACAAGCTATACACACTATTTTGATACATAATCAAAGGTTATATGATGGTTTTCCAGAAAAAGAATGAAAACAACTAAATTGGTTGTTAAAAGGGATTTAAACAACTTGATTTTGTATAATTTTTCATAAATATCGAAATTATTGGTGTTTTTTGTTATAATAGATCATCATTTGACCTTTTGACCTCAAAGTGGTCAACAAGGTGAGAAACTCATTTTGTTTGAGATTGTGTGCTAAATACGAATATTAATGGTTTAGAATCCAGGATTATATCATTAGTTGCAACAAAATTTTTTTTTTACAAAAATACCACTTTTAAACCGGAAATAGCCCAATATCCGATCTTCATCATACATATGGTAATGTACAAGCTATAGACACCATGCTGGTACCAAATCACAGGTTACATATTTTCTACCCGAAAACGAACAAAAAACAACTAAATTGATTGTTTAAACTTAGTTAAACAACTAAATGTTGCGTAATGTTTAATGAAAATAGAAACTGTATGACTTTTTTGTTATAATAATCAATGTTTGACCTTTTTTGACCCTGGGAAGGGTCAACAAATTGAGGAAGTCTATTGTATTTGTAATTTTGTGCTGAATCCGAATATTAAAATTTTAGAAGCAGTTATCATGAACTTAACTGTCAAAATTGATTTTGTAAAAAAAAAGGAGTTTTAAATGAACTACCTGAACTATCATAATGTCCCACTTCTGTCATAATTATTAGTCTAGTCGGTATGGGTATCGTGCATCCCCGGAAATCAACTTCTAATCAATGTCTCTATATCAGAAAGAATGCGTATATGCAAATTAGTGCCGCCATAACCGAAAAATCTATTGTTCATTATATCTTGGCCAATATTGCAGATAACTGAACAAATGAGGTGTCTATACCCGTATTTTGAGGGTCAAAGATCATAATAAAACTATTCTTGAAGTGACCACATGTGTCCGTAGCATACGAGTATTCACATTAGTGCCGCCATTACCGAAAATGCATTACTATGGTATATATCTGTCAATATTGCACATAACTGTACACGAAAGGTGTCTAAACCTATATTTTGTGGGTCATATGATTATTATTGACCACAAGTGATAGTGCAATGGCGAAGGCCACACCAAGCAGTCATTTAATGAACCTAGACTGTTATTTAATGAACCTAGACTGTTATTAATGAACCTAGACTGCACCACTTTCAAAACCTTCTTGGCAAACCACCAACTGTTCCAGACACTGTCTTTGACATTACACCAGTAGTGGAAGGCAGTCTCCTTATCAGCTGAGTCTGCTCTCAATCAAGCTAAACCAGGAGGGGCCATTAAACTGGACTACATTCCTCTTGAGCTTTGGAAGTCAAAGCAATTCCGATCTCATCTACTGGAAATTTGCAACAGAGCATTGATTCACCATGAAATCCCTAGTCAGTGGTCGTGAGTCCCATCATTCCTATCTCCCAAAAGAGAAATTTCTCTCAACCAACCAACTACAGAGGGATTAGCCTCTCCTGTATTGGGTTAAGGTCTACAATCGTATGTTTCTAAACCGAATTAATACGCCCATTTGTGGACCTTCTTCTTCTATGTAATCAAAATGGCTTTAGAGAGAAGCGATCCACAATCTCCCAGATTCTAGCATCGAGAAGAATAATTGAAGGAATGAAAGAAAAGAAACCTTCCACTGGCTGCCGTGTTCATAAACTTCTCTAAGGCTTTTGACTCAGTAGACCGTGATCGCATGTTCGACATCCTCAGTGTCTATGGTATCACTGACACCATTGGCAAGGTAATACATTTAATGTATGACAACTCTTCAGCTATTGTCACATCGCCCGATGGGGAGACGGTACCTTTCAAGATTTTAGCTGGTGTTCTTCAAGGTGAACCTTTGGCACCCTTCATCTTCATCACATTTCTTGACTACGTAATGCGCTGTGCCCTGACAGACATCCATGATGAAACAGGTATTCTGCTTGGAGGAGTAGACGCTATCCTGACATTCGTCTTCACGATCTAGATTTCGCAGACGACATAGCTCTCCTAGCAACATCACTCAGTAAAGCGGAATCACTGTTACAGACTGTCGAGGAAGCATCAAATACAGTTGGCCTACATTTTAATGAAGGAAAAACAAAAAACTTCCTTATTAATATTGCCACCTAACCCAGTGTAAAGACCGTCAAAGGAGTAGGGCTGGACAACATCTCCAATTTAAAATACTTGGGGCCTACGTTCTATACACATCTCAGTAATTCAAATGCAGGAAAGCACAAGCATGGGTTGCCTGCAATATACTGCAGAAGATAGGGAAGTCTGATCTTGAAAAAAACAATAAAAATCAGATTCTTCAAAGCCTGCGTAGAAAGCGTTTTGTTGTACGGCTCTGAAACATGGACCATCAGCAGGAAATTTGAAGACCGAATCAACGCATGTTATATTCAACTGATGTAGAATATTTAACATCAGTTGGAGGGATCACATCCCAAACAGCGATATTCCCCCTATAACATCAATATAACATCAATAATTAGGCAGCGCCGCTTTAATATGTTTCGCTGGTCACTAAATGCGAACAACCAACCAGTCTATTTCCCGTCTAATTTTCTGGACTCCTCCTGGTGGGAAAACTAACAGAGGCAGAAGACCCCTTCAGTATCCTGATATACGTCAAGAACGATATGGGTTTAGATCCACCAGAGATCCGCCAACTCATGAACGACAGGAAAGTCTGGGCCAAGTATGTTGCGAATGCTTCCTCCATTTCGTCCATGGACGACCAATGATGATGATGATGATGATGAGACTGTTATTTAATTATTCTAGACTGTTATTTAATTAACCTAGACTGTTATTTAATTAACCTAGACTGTTATTTAATTAACCTAGACGGTTATTTAATGACCGTAAGTGATAATTTAATGTTACAAAGCAATTATATAACATATATAAAGTAAGTGCTTCACCCCGAGTAATCAATTAATAGCCATAAGTTATCATCTAATGACCACAAGTGATCATCTAATGACCACAAGGGATCATTTAAAGACCACAAGGGATCATTTAAAGACCACAAGGGATCATTTAAAGACCACAAGGATCCTTTAATGACCCTAGGGGATAATTTAATGACCCCAAGGGATCATTTAATGACCACAATGGATCATCTAATGACCACAAGGATCCTTTATTGACCCTAAAAGATTAATTAATGACCACAAGGGATCATTTAAAGTCCTTAATGATCCTTTAATGACCTCCAAGGGATCATTTAATGACCACAAGAGATCATTTAATGAACACAAGGGATCGTTTAATAGCCACAAGCTTTAACATATTAATCTCAGGCAATCATTTAAAGACCCGACAGGTAGTTTCATTGACCCTACGTGATCGATTAATGACCCTGGGGATCATTCATTTACCCCTTGTGGTCATTAAGTGATCCCTTGGGTCAAGGGATCATTTAAAAATGATCCTTGTATTCAATAAATGATCATTTGAGGTCAATAAATGATCCCTTTTGGTCATTAAATGATCCCTTATGGTCATTAAATGATCCCTTGTGGTCATTAAATAATCCGTTGTGGTCTTGAAAGTATCCCTTGTGGTCTTAAAAGTATCCCTTATGGTCATTAAATAATCCCTTGTTGTCTTTAAAAGTTCCCTTTTGGTCTTTAAATGATCCCCTGTGGTCATTAAATGATCCCTTGTGGTCATTGAATGATCACTTGTGGTCATTAGATGATCACTTGTGGTCATTAGATGATCATTTGTGGTCATTAGATGGTCACTTGCGGTCATTAAATGATCCCTTATGGTTTTTAAATGATCCCTCGTGGTCTTTAAATGTTCCATTGTGGTCTTTAGATGATCACTTGTGGTCATTAGATGATAACTTGTGGTCATTATATGATAACTTATGGTCATTAATTGATTACTCGGGGTCAATTAGTTACTTTATATATATAATAGAATTGCTTTGTAACATTACATTATCACTTTTGGTCATTAAATAACCGTCTAGGTTCATTAACATAACAGTCTAGGTTCATTGAAATAAGTCTGGGTTCATTAAATAACAGTCTAGGTTCATTAAATAACAGTCTAGGGTCATTAAACATGTTAAATAACAGTCTAGGGTCATTAAATGATTTTATTTGATTGGGTACTCAAACATCATACAGAGATAGAAACATCTAAATTACAAACATGTAATACATGCACATAATTAAATTGCACCAAACAATTAGAATAACATATAGACATAATAAAATATGAGCACAAGTACCAAGGATAGCCCAAAAAGCTTTTGAACACATTACAATGACTGCTTATGGCCATTGCACTATCACTTGGGGTCAAGGCTGTCCGCTCTCTGCACTGCTTTTTATTATAGCGGCTGAATTCATATCTACCAATATAAGAAATGCTGATCACATAAAATGGTGTAACATTCGATAATGACAAAAATCTAGAAGTTAAAATAACACAATTAGCCGATGATACTACAATATTTGTAAATTATATTCATTCTGTTACGACTGTTATAGATACAATAACAAAATTCAGTAATGCCTCGGGTGTAACAATGAATATAAGCAAAAGTGAAGGCATGTGGTTAGATAAAACAATACCTGTTAATTTAAACAAAGACATCAAATGAACAAACAATCCGGTGAAATGTCTAGGAGTTTATTTCAGCAAAGACAAACAAGTAGCAGAAGACCTTAACTGGAAACCCAAAATAGATAAAATAGGTAAAATTTTAAATAGCTGGAAAGCAAGAAAACTTACATACTACGGGAAGGTAGCTATAATAAAACATTGGGAATATCACAAATTTTGTATAATGCAACTTCTTCAAAATATGTCATAAAAGCAATCAATACTAAATTATTCAGGTATCTTTGGGGTTCTAACTGTGAACAGGTCAAAAGAGATACAATCACAGGATATATGGAATATGGTGGCTTAAATATGCCTAATGTAGAATATCACATAATAGCTCTAAACATCAAATGGATTTCAAGATTACTTGACCAGAATGAAGATGCCACGTGGAAACGAGTTGTGAAACAATGGTTTGATCCACTTGGTGGCTTATCTTTTCTACTTGATCTCAATTGTAAAAGTGAAGATGTATATGATATAACTAAAGGTAAATTACCATCTTTTTATCAAGATTTATTAGAATCGTGGTTTTATTTACAAAATAAACGTAATAAGGATAATTCAAACAATGCTATGTTATGGGGAAATGATAATGTAAGAAATGGTGGTAAAGTTTTGTTTTTTCGTAAATGGATACACGCTCATATATTATTTGAGTGATATTATTGTTGATAATAGATATGTTAACTTGAGAGAACTCGAGAGTATTATAAAATGTCCTTTTAACATGTTTAATTTACACAAGCTGTTAACATCATTACCTAAACGTTGGAAAGAGAGGATCAAAAAAGGAGATTTAAGATGGTGTGAACAAATTAAACAAAATACTTTTTTTGAAATAAATGACCAAAATGTACATGTTTCTATGTTAAGTTCGAAAAACATTTATACGATGTTAAATCAAGATAAACAACAAGCAAATTTATTAACTATTGGGAACAAAAGTTGACACCAAGAAATGACTGGCACAACATATTCTTGTTTAAGATTAAGAATAGAATTCTAAACAAGATTGGTCATTTTCAATTTAACATGATTTATAACCTACTTCCATGCAAAAAAAATCTATATAAATGGAAATTAGTAGAATCAGACAAATGTATTTTCTGTAATCAACTTGATGATTATACACATTTTTTTTGTCTCATGTATCAAGAATAAGTCCTTTTGGAAACAGATAGCAACATGTTTGAGAACTCTTAAATATAATTATTTCAGAATATACCTTGAATACGTAATTTGTGGCTGGAAAATAAATAACTCTGAATTTGATATAGCCAATGTTATAATTATCCTTGCATGTTATGCAATATACAAATTTCGCATGATATATAATGAAACCCAAAAAGAGATTCCAATATTCCATTTGTTTTATTTAGAAGTTAAAAAACTTAATGATCTACTAGCTAATTCCAAAAAAAAACACCAGAGGATTCCAATCACAAATACAGAACAATGGAACGAATTAAAAATGTGTCTAAACATATAAATTAGTTGATTTATTTTGTTTGGTTTTGTTATCTATCCCTATCAAAATATATTGTATTTGTTTGTCGACTCGACTGAGAGCGTCATGTATCTTTGAAAATCGTGAACCACTAAGCTAAGGTTAAACGATATTTGATGGTATAGGAGACTCTCTGATAGAGGCATGATTTTTGTGTAACTTATCAACAATAACAAAAATGAATATTCTTAATATTATGTTATAAATATGTTTATGTTATGATTAAGAAAATAAAAGCACGAGTGCTCCATGCACTGTGGAAACGGGAAAAAAATCACTTGGGGTCATTAAATGATCATATACTTTGGTAATGGCGGCACTAATTTGCATACTCATACGCTACGGACACATGTGGTCACTTCGAGAATAGTTTTATTATGATCGTTGACCCCCAAAACACGGGTCTAGACACCTCATTTGTTCAGTTATCTGCAATATTGGCCAAGATATAGAGAACAATAGATTCTTCGGTTATGGCAGCACTAATTTGCATAAAAATGACACACGGGATATTTTCACATTTTTTAAACATATCTAATCGTTTTCTACGCATTATTTCTGATATAGAGACATTGATTAGAAGTTGATATCCGGGGGTGCACGGTAACCATATCTATTCACTAGACTAATATTTATGACAGAAGTGGGATATTGTGGTAGTTCAGGTACTCATTTAAAACTCCGTCTTATTGAACAAAATCAATTTTGACATGTAAGTTCATGATAACTGCTTCTAAAATTGTAATATTCGGATTCAGCACAAAATTACATAACAATAGACTTCCTCAATTTGTTGACCCCTCCCAGGTGAATAAGGTCAAACATTGTTTATTATAACAAAAAAAGTCATACAATTTCTATTTTCATTAAACATTACGTAACATTTAGTTGTTTATATTATTAACTAAGTTTAAACAATCAATTTAGTTGTTTTTTGTTCGTTTTCGGGTAGAAAAATATGTAACCTGTGAGTTGGTACTAGCATGGTGTCTATAGCTTGTATATTACCATATTTATGATGAAGATACGATATGGGCTATTTCCGGTTAAAAAGTGGTATTTTTGTACAAAAATCCATTTTTGCAACTAATGATATAATCCTGGATTCTAAAACATTAATATTCGTATTAAGCACAAAATTCCGAACAAAATGCGTTTCTCACCTTGTTGACCCCTTTGAGGTCAAAAGGTCAAATGATGATCTATTATAACAAAAAACACCAATAATTTCAATATTTATGAAAAATTATACAAAATCAAGTTGTTTAAATCCCTTTTAACAACCAATTTAGTTGTTTTCATTCTTTTTCTGGAAAACCATTATATAACCTTTAATTTGGTATAAAAATAGTGTTTATAGCTTGTACATTAGCTTATTTATGATGAAAATACGATATTGGGGTATTTCCGGTTAAAAAGTAGGATTTTTGTACACAAATCCATTTTTGCAACTAATAATATAATCCAGGATTAACAAAATATATATTCGTATTAAGCACAAAATTCCGAAAAAAATGAGTTTCTCTACTTTTCGACCCCTTTGAGGTCATAAGGTCAAATGTTGATCTATTATAACAAAAAACACCAATAATTTCAATATTTATGAACAATTATGCAAACTCAAGTTGTTTAAATCTCTTTTAACAACCACTTTAGTTGTTTTTGTTCTTTTCCAAGTAGACCATTATGTAACCTTTAATAAGGTATCAAAATAGTGGTTGGTCTACCCCGGGACTGTCTACCCCGGGACTGTCAACACCGGGACTGTCTACCCCGGGACTGTCTACCCCGGATGGAAAGTCATGTGGGTATTTCCATCGCTGCATATAGCTTTTTATAGTCTATAGTCTATAGAGCCTACAGTGAGATGTACAATTGACTTTTTTGACATACTCAGTGAGTATACTGTCCCAACGAAACAGAAGAAAACGAATAAATTTAACGGGCATGAGAAATTACTTTTCTTTTAAGTCCAAACACAAAATACATGGAATAAAATTAAACTTCACTGTGCTTATTTATAAATAGATACAACAAACCTATTTTTGAAGGAATGCACTGTATTCTCATTACTGGATCGAAGAACCAGATTGGATCGAAGCTTGCTCAAGCAAACTAAACCAAACCATACCAAACCAAGTGGGTGGTTGCCGTTAGTATATTTACCTCAGTATGGCTATAGGCAACAAATTGGCAATTTATATTTGGAACTTGGAGCAACATGGGAGTTGATGTTTACTTTTCAGTGCAGATTTTGGTCGGATTTCATGTCAGTACAGATTTTAGTCTGATTTTAGTGCGTTTTGCCTCTGTCAAACTTATATTAGGGAATATAGATTGCCATTGCAGCCGCTATCGTGGAATTGGGCTTATTTGGGCCGTGCGCCGCGTCATGTATTTCTATTGGCAAACAGTAAAGGAGAGAGAGCTTGAGGCTTGGTTTGGGAGTTTAAATTGGCAACACTGGATGCACGCCCATGTCGTGTGATGTCACTTGAGTACTAGCTACCAGCAGCAGCGTAAAAATCGAGTTAACGTGGATTCACATTTATTTTTATTTGTGAAGGAGTGTTTTAAAATCGCGATAATGACAGATTTCCTCAATGAAAATAGCTGAATTTGGTATCATTTTGAAGAGAACTGTATATTTAGCGGTAAAAGTGAAATATTTTTTGTCAAAATAGTGAATATATTGGTTAATTCTTCGCCCGATGAAATTTTGATTGAAATTGAAAGGCATACGGGGACGCGCCGCTCAGTGGGTCGTTTTTTCATGAGACATCCTTAGCCATATGGGTATAGGCTTTTCAACTGAAAAATCCTTAGACTATTTTTAGGTCTATTTTCGCGAATTTCCCTATAATTTGCGAAAATTTGGTCTAAATTGAAGCAAAACCCCTAAAAATGGGTACCTATTTTTCCAAAATCACACTTAGAAATGGGTAGGGGTTTTGAATCTCCAGCGGCAATCCCCGACCAAACCAAATCTGAGTACCCCCGCCCCCCCCCCCCCCCCCTCCCACCCCCGATCACGCTATGCCTTCATATCCCGTCATTAGCGATAGCGAATCTTTAGTCTGGTTGCTTATTGATTAATAACCATGCTAACACTATAGCGTCAATCCTTTTGTCTCAAAATGCGCCCAATTTCAAGCCGCTAATTCAAACGTAATAATAATGGATGGGCGCGATATTTCGTTCGTCATTTGTATCGATGTTTGGGCGCGAAAAGGTTCATAACAGTAACGCTATAATATAATTCTTTCGTCATCGATTATTCGGTCTATTGATTAAACTTGAGTCTTGAACGGAAATCACGTTGTGGTAGCTAGGTACATGTACAAGCGCGGATCGAGGTGGGGCGGAGGGGGCGTTCGTCCCTGAGACTACCATGTCTCAGGTTCGCCCCGGTAAAAAAAATCAACGAATAAAATCAACAACAAAAATAAAAGGAAAAGAGCCCGTGGGGGGGGGGGGGGGGGGGGGGGGGTTGGGTTGATCAGATTTGGTTTGGTCGGGGATGTGCCGCTGGAGATTCAAAACCCTACCCATTTCTAAGGGTGATTTTGGAAAAATAGGTACCCATTGTTAGGTGTTTTGCTTCATTTTAGACAAAATTTTCGCAAATTATCGGGGAAAAGACCTAATTTTTGCAAATTTTCGCGAAAATAGACCCATGTCTAAGGATTTTTCAGTTGAAAAGCCTACCCATGGCTAAGGATGTCTCATGTAAAAACGACCCAATGGAGCGGCACGTCCCCGTATGCCTTACATACGTGAGTACCCCTCCCGGGGGAAAGAGAGGGGAGGGGAAGGGGAGAGAAAGGGAGGACGAGCTTTTAATTGAGTGATTGATAGGTGTGTACAATAACGTTGTATAGGGTGACCAGACTAAGTATAGCCTAGCGCTCTGGAAGGTATGTCAGCCCTGAGGCATAAGCTTGAGGCATGACATAGCTAGTTTCAAGTGACCTTTTTAATAGGAAGATGTCGGCTTCCAATGGTAGTTTTCTCATGTAATTCGGTGGAGGATTTAGTTTTTTACAGTAGTTCTACGAATTGGGTTTAAATAACTTCCGGGTACAGTCTCGATTTAAAGGGCCAGGACAACAACAACAACATTATGGCGAGGAATAAGGGTCTGCTGCTAAAACATTCATTACAAAAAAGCGTTGCTGGAAAGTAATCGAAAACCAAGGATGTGAAAGTTCATAAACAAAAGGGAAGTTACCTGAAATTTCAACTAATTTGATCATATTTAACATGTTTAAAAATAATTTTTAATACAGGTCGGCTATAGGTAGGCTATTCTTATCCTGGACACCCTATATAAGTCATCATAATACTATTTGTGGCGAGTCTG
Source organism: Ophiura sarsii (assembly GCA_035610835.1). Taxonomy (NCBI): domain Eukaryota; kingdom Metazoa; phylum Echinodermata; class Ophiuroidea; order Amphilepidida; family Ophiuridae; genus Ophiura; species Ophiura sarsii. Next base: position 49,950,216 of record CM069448.1, read on the forward strand.
TCCGTCTGTCCGTCCAATGCCTTCGGGTGCAGATCCCTGCCCATGTAATCGCTATGCACAGGGATCTTCGCCTCACGTAGACAAAAAACTGTTGCTACGCGATAACAAAACAAAACATGGCGCACGCGATTGCCGGCGCACGCGTAATGGCGCAGACCATAAGGTGCATACGCGTTCGTGGCGCAAACTGGGTCTTTTCATGGGGCGGGTAAAAGGAAGCCGTCCGGTGACTAACAAGGATAGAAAAAGGACTCCAATTAACTTTAACTCCCGGGCGTGTTTTTGTATGAGTTTAACTATAGGGCCTATGCATGATAAGGCCCTCATCATGCCTATCATGGGATGTCTTTTATATAAATGGGACTGTTACAGGGACATGTATAATTTAAAATATAAAGGGACGATGTGCGCAAATATTTAGCTCAAATTACCTCCGTTGTCTTCGGGCGTGTTTTTGTCCCGGTTTTTATGAGTTAAACTATGCACTATGATCAGGATGAAAAGAGTCAAATGGAGGGTGGGGGGGGGGGGGGGGGCTTCAGTCTGCATGCGCCAGGAATCAAACCCAGACCTTGAGCGTGCAAGTGTGTACAGTGTTGTAACTCGGATAGGTCCTAGGCCAATCATGGGATGTCTGTTATATAAATGGGAATGTTACATGGATATCGATGTGCGCAACTTGACATGCGTGATTTAAATACATATGATACGTTTAGGCATGCATACGGAGGAATAATCAATGTCGACACACAGTTCTCAAGACTGGGCACAGATGATCATGACGCGACGATAGACCCCTCCTCTCGCTGACTCTAAAACTAAAAGACCTCTGAACTAAGACCCCAATATAAAACCCTAACCCTAGGCCTAATAACACATGTACTGAATAACATGGATGCACATGGGGTAGCCTACCTGGATTTAAGGGCACATGAGGTTCCTGTATTATGGGGATTTGGAATATTAATGGCACCTGTGACAACTGAATTTTAAGAGTATACACATCCCATAAACCCCCAACCCGAGAACCGCCCAACCCACGAACCGCAAATTCTAGTGATATATAATGTAGGCTACTTTTTTTGCAAAGAAAGAAAAAAAGAAGAAGGGAAAAAAAAAGAAGAAACGGGGGAAAGGTATTGCTTTTCAATACATTGGTCAAAAAGCCCCACACCAAATCGCACCAAATGGGTTCGAAAATTGAAACAAATCCAATTCTGAGGGGGACACACCACCCAGACTCGAGCTTTTAAACCATATGTACTTAAATCAAAAATATAAAAGTTATGCTCAACTTCTTCCTTGCATTGATAAAAGAACAAAATATTTTTGGAAATAAGAGGTGGCTCTTCGATCGAGAAATACGTCGTTTTTGTTGTTGCTTGGCCTCATCACATTATCTGTTGCGGGACCTGTTTGCAATGCTACCCGTGATGTGGTATGCGCGTAGGGTTATCCCCGGGGGCCTATTATGTCTTCATTGTATGTTTTGAGAGGTGTAAATTAGGCCTCGTCCAACAATGGGACTGACAATGGCCTAATTTACATATTATAGCGTGGGGACGCGATATTGAAATTGAAGAATCTTAAAACACCTTTGATTGATTATGTCGCGGTCTATACACTTTCACGCAGGAATGTCCGACGTGCGTCTACTATCTACCAACCAACCTATCATCAAAATGCCGCCGTGTTGTTAACAATTCTTAAGAATAATTCTATAAGAAAATTGTATCACTTCAGTAGAATTTTTTATTTGTGGATGGTAAAAAAGTATTTACTATTTTTATTTTATTTTATTTATTTATTTGGACATAAACTTTTGAAACAGTGGCATGAGTCTTCTCGACTGATGCGAGTACTACATGTAGTAGTAGTATTTAAAATATTTACTAACATTGGAAAATTCTGTTGACGTGAAACAATTATTAAATTAATTATCTTGTCAATTGATAATTATTGCTTCTAATTATACGTTGGATATGTTTGTCATTAGAATGTTTAAAATGAGGAGGGCACTAGTAAAATACTAGGATAACTTGCTACTCAAAGCCCTCAAAGAAATACGTTGAAGGATGGTTGAAGTAACTCCGTGGTTGAAGCTGGTTGAAGTAGGCCTATTGAGATTGACAGGAACTATATTTATTTTAAGTGAAATTTTTGAAATTGCCAAAATGATATTACTTAGCGATTTCGCATTGTGATATTACAACATGTCATTGCTACATGAATTTCATGTGATGTGAAGATATCTGACGAAGAAGAACAATTCATAGCTATCCTGGTGAAAGGATAAGGGCAGGTAGGTAATAATATAATAGATTGAAATATTGCCTTCGTTCTCATCCATTGTGCATCTCCCAGATTGAGGACTGAAAATTAGGTGATGAAATTGAAATTAATAGTAATACTTCCCCAATTCAACGGCATTTACTGAAAAATGTAAACGGCAAACTTGCCTTGATAATACGATAGTTATAAATAAGCGTTGATGGCATAAGATTAACAATTCTCATAAAAATTGATCGATGGATTTTTGAAATAGAACAGTTTTAATAGGCAGACATTTGTGTGTATTTATTAAGCCTTTAGCTCCCTACGCCTCTCTTGCGTGTCATAACATTACGTGCGTGTCGCGGTAATAAAAGGTCAGATGGTTCATCCGCAAGGCATTGTGGAAAGATTTGTTTACAAAATGGCGCTGCGCTTGATGCACACGGTCATGACGGTCGTCGTGCCCGTGACCTTCTTGGGGAGAATAATTTTATCTATAAAACAGTCCGCGAATCATACATGAGTGGTTGCAATGCTTGAAAAATACACACAAACATGCAGATACACTCGAATTGTCGTGTATTGTATGATGTATACATACAGTTCATTCATGTTCTTTATTATGGGCAGCGATTACCGCCAAAAGGGTCTCAAATTAGAGAAAGGTCTCAAAATCACGGAAAGGTCTCAAAAGCATTACAAAGGTCTGAAATAACAGAAAGGTCAAATAAGTTGTGTGTCGAATAAGATCAAAAAGCAAAGTAAGATCAAATGCGGGCGTGCGTCTCATACGGTCATGTTGGTGTGTGTCGAATATGATCAAAAAGCAAAGTAAGATCAAATGCGGGCTTGCGTCTCATACGGTCATACTGGTGTGTGTCGAATAAGATCAAAATGTTGAGAAAGGTGTCATGAGTGAGTGTATACCGTAAGGTCAGATGTGTGTATACCGTAAAGGTCAAATGTGTGTATACCGTAAGATCAAATACGCGTGTCGTTATTGTCGCTGGTGTGTGTTGATCAGAATTTTGGGAGAAAGATCAAATACGCGTGTCGTTATCAGAATTTTGGGAGAAAGGTCTCAGCCCTCGTTACGGGTTTGTATCTCTCATGTTGTACGTAAAGGGACGATAGGGCCGATACGCTAACATCAGACCCGTATTAAAATACACACACATTTTGTCATGTTCAAGAGCGTTTCTTTCATATCCATAACACACTTTGGGGGTCATGTTGCATATCAATGTTTTCAGTAAATCCTAAACTTTATTTTAAAACATATATTTGACGACCCATCATTTTAGATTTTTCGCTACGAGCCCATTTGGTATAAATCCGCCACTGTAACTCCCCATCCCCCATTTGGAATCAGTTTGTACCATTGCTTAGATATTTAGACTCTCTGTTAACATTAACCAAAAAATCAATGGATTGATTGATTGATTGATTGATTGATTGATTGATTGATTGATTGATTGATTGATTGATTGATTGATTGATTGATTGATTGATTGATTGATTGATTGATTGATTGATTGATTGATTGATTGATTGATTGATTTGATTGATTGATTGATTGATTGATTGATTGATTGATTGATTGATTGATTGATTGATTGATTGATTGATTGATTAATTGATCAATCAATCGTAAGTACCATACCAAAGGAAAGGGGTTTGTAATTATTTTGATTTTTTTGTTAGATATTTAGACTCGCTTGCTTGCTTGCTTGCTTGCGTGCGCATAGTAGCCTGCGCCTAAATACCATCATATTCGATCGACCCTTTGAACGTGCAGCATGAGGCTAAAACTTCGTAACGAGAGCTCAGACCTTACTTTGCGTTTTGACCTTACTTTGCTTTTTGATCTTACTCGACACACACGCCAGAGATGCACGCACCCCCCCCCCCCCCAACATGACCGTATGTGACGCACGCCCGCATTTGATCTTATACTTTGCTTTTTGTCTTATTCGACATGCGACACACACTGACCGTATGAGACGCCCGCATTTGATCTTACTTTACTTTTTGATCTTATTCGACACACACCAGTATGACCGTATGAGACGCACGCCCGCATTTGATCTTACTTTGCTTTTTGATCTTATTCGACACACACCAGCATGACCGTATGAGACGCACGCCCGCATTTGATATTAATTTGCTTTTTGATCTTATTCGACACACACCAGCATGACCGTATGAGACGGACGCCCACATTTGATCTTACTTTGCTTTTTGATCTTATTCGACACACACATTAGTGACCTTTCTGTTATTTCAGACCTTTTTAATGCTTTTGAGACCTTTCCGTGACTTTGAGACCTTTCTCTGATTTGAGACCCTTTTGGCGGTAATCGCTGCCCATACTTTTTTACGATCGATGAATCAAAATTGTTTTGTTTATCAATAATATTATGTTGTTCAATTGGAACGCCGCAAGTCTATACTGGCGGCTGGCCTAAATAACTTTGATTGGTGTTTTAATTACAAAGGGACATAGGCCTACGTCATGTACGTGCGTGCAGTGGAGTGGTGTTGACATTTTTTTAAATATTTACTTCAGAATTCAAGATGACCATTAAACATTGTCATTGTCAATTGTTGTTTCTACTAACAAAAACACAGCAAAATGTGATTAAAACAATACTGGTCACTATTTATTGCAAATATGGTTCGCGTTATTTATCGGGCCCGATCAGCATTTTTTGAATCAACGTTTTGTTGTACAAAGACTAAAGGAAGGAGAGGGCTGACTTTTCTCAATCTGTATAGCCTATAGGTGTTAGTTTAGTTCATACTAATCCCAGTTTTTATCATAATTGATGAGGGTGCAGCCTCCAACACATCTCTGAGTGCCCCTTATCAGTAATAACGTGGGCACGCACATTCATAATAATCACAACAAAGAATTCTCGATCAAAACGTTTATTCTATCGTTCATCCAAATTTTAAATGCAGCATGATGAGCCCTCGACAACCACGCCACAACGCGACCGTACGTGACATGAAATTATGAATAAACATGATGAACTTACATAATTGGCCACGCAGCGTGGGGTCTTGTTGATTAGGGCTGCGATTGGTCAATTACCTATTTGTTTACAAGCACGACACATCTTCCAGTTTTATTGCGCCCTTGCCATTGACGCGGTCATGCACGATACACCCCAGTCGCATGGGACACTGATGAATCGTATACGATTTGATTGAGAATTCTTTGTTTGATAATATTGAATGGTCATGGAAGTTATTGGAACAAAGCAAAGTTAACTCTTTTATTGTATTTTTTAAAAGTTTTTGTCTTGTTATTTCATTTGTTGCTATTGCTATATCCCTATAAAGCTTAGAGGGATGTTCATTTATTCATAGAAAGCCACATTTTTTGTGAAAATTGCTTGGCCCTAGCCAAAATATGTGGAAAACTCCCATGTTTACCTTATTTATTTAAAGGGGCATCAGTCTTCAGATATGGTTGAACCAACATTTTTTTAAATAGAAAAGTACTTAAGTAATAAAATTATTATAAAATAACAGCAACATTTGAAAAAAAAATCCAAAAATTGGGTTTTAGCCCTAAGATCACTTACAGTCAAAATGTGAGTTTACTGTTGCCAGCGCGCGTCTAAAAGTCACTTGCGTGATATGTGTAATATTTTAAAAATATTTCATTGTTGAAAGCTTTTTCATTAGCTTTGTAACACTTTTTTGGCAATAAAATTAGCCGATGAGCCGCATTTCAATACTTCCAGGTTAGGAAAACATTTCTGGGAAGTAAAAAACTCTGCACGAAACTTGTAACTGTTGCTTTGTATTGAAATGTGTGCATTTGAAGCTTATTCAATATATTTACTCGGTAGTGTGTTGAATGGACCAAATTGGTACCCGACTTATTTTTATTTATGCTACTGTATAGCATGAATTTTAAAACTACCCAGGCATTGGATAAAAAATTGATCGAAACTGATGAGAATTAAAAAACGATTCCGTGAACAGTGACAGCCGATAGAGCACTAGCAAAGCGATCATCAACGGCACATGGTCCATGCCTGGCGTTGACAACTTTCGTAAGTAATGCTTTCTTTCGTAAATGGTAAATATATGTTGAAGTCGAATAAAAAAATAAATTCTACTATGTGAGAAAACAAAAAATAAAAACAAGAAGAGTCTTTAAAATACAAACAGCGCTCAGAAGGGTAAATTTGAAAGGGAATGGGATGAGGAGATAGCGTGAGGGGATGAAATGAGGGGAGGGGAGACGGTTGAGATGGGAATTGGGATGATGTGAGCGGATAGGGCAGGTGTGGGGATGAGGATGAGGGGAGACAGCGATGGAAATTGAGGTATGGGGAGGGGATGCGGATGGAAATAGTGGTGTGGGGATGGGATAGGGGATGCGGATGGGGGAGGGGAGGGGAGACGGTTGGGGATGAACATTTGGGCAAAGGGATGGGGGTGACTTCAACATAAACAAACATAATAAACCAACCAACACGATCCAGTTAGGTTTTGTCCAAAATCATTTGAACATTCAAATCCACCAACCGACAAACCCGAGAACCGCGAAAGCCGAGAACCGCTCTAGTTGAATATAAAAATGCCGGGTTCATAATTACATAGACAGTTCTCATAAAGAATGGGTAAAAGTACCCGGTCTTTTCCGAGTCAACTTCTATATACTGAGATTGTTTATGTGAAATACTCTACACAGGACAGGCGTCTGCAGATGACATTCCAACATTTCGCAAATTGTTTTCAAAAATGTCAGAATTGTTAAATTTCATCCCATATTTGAAACTACCGAATTAACGACCGTGAGAAATACATTAACATAAGTACAAACATGCCTAGTATTGGTTCAGTAATTCATGAGATAGACTTGAACAGTTTTGCTGTTTGAAGAAAAATAAATCTGTTTTGTATTATGGTAAAACTAATAGCCACGTGGAGAGTATTAACATTCATACACTGTTTTGTTTTGTTGCTATTTTTATATCATCGTATAGGTAATGGTGACCGATGGATAAACATTACTGAGCTTGGTTCGGCTAATATTACCTCCCCTAATTACCCAGAGAACTATCCAAATAACTTACATTGCACTTGGCGAATAACGCCATGTTTCAATTGTACCCTGGCGTTTCGTATCGTCGTATACGATGTCGAACCGTACGACGAACTTATCCTAGTTAAAGGCGCGAACTCATGGCCGACAAATTTTTTAGGAAAAGGCGACATGCGAATCGATTACGGTGGCGACTTATGGCTGGAGATGAAAACGGACTACTCTGTCTCGTACAGTGGATTTGTGGCTGAATTTAAACACGTTATAGGTACGGGTAAGAATGTAATGAAACTTGTATCCATCTTATAAAAAATTAGTTGACATTTTACATGCATGTTTTATTATTTCGTTTATACATTTATAGATGCATTCTAGAAACTGTAAAGTAATCATCTTATAATCTTTAGAAACTGTCAATTGTGGTGTGTTCAAATGGCTTACTAACTGCAAAAAGGTTGCTTAAAATACGTTGTTAAAAGTACTTTTATCATCCGTTGGTTGACGTGTTGATAAAAATTCATTCAATACATGTAGAAAGTTAGGCGTTGTATAAAATAAAAAAAGCGTTGAGCAATTCGTCGAAAACAATGTCCTTAAAATGTTGATGGAAACTGTTTCTGTTGCTAAAATAGGCCTATGTTGCGTAAAAATATTCCACTTATGCAACTGTTGAGCATTGAGGAAAATCACGCAACAGTTGTGTAAGTTACGCGCACATGTGAATTTTCGGCAACTGTTGTCCAAAAAAGCCAATTTCGTGATACGCAATCGTTATTCAATCATCGTGGCGTCTTGTGCACTAGTTGAGATCTCTGGATCTGGATAAATTGTAGTCTGGTAACTAAAACGGTGAATCCGCATTAACATCAGAGTTTGTGACATCTGACAGGCGTTTTTTGAGTCCGGTTTTGACTGTTTGTAGCTTGGTCTGTCAAGAAAATGATGTGATAGATCGGTCTAAATCTCTGTGGTCGTCCAGGGTAATAAGCTTATTTCGTCATGTTTTAGTCTTTGCATGTATCGCTGATAGTTAAGGGAGCAGTTCCATTTGTACGCGATAAAAATTGCGAGAATGTTCCGGGCCCCGATGAGTTTTTTATCGCGTACAGTTTCGAGTAGCAAAGGATTATTTATCGAGTAGCGTATTACCGCTTGTTTAAATATAACGAAAGATAAGTGGTCGGTATGTAAATAGAGCTTCGGGTTATTTATTCTAGTTGTAAGGTACAAATTCAGCATTTCATGTTTTTAGAGATAATGTTATTGATTATGGATGTTTAACGTAAATTGAATTATCCTCGTGTATTTGCTAAACAATGTCCCGCTCTATTTGCTAAACATACCCCAGGGTATGGCAGTGGCCTCGTATCGGGCCCCGATGTCTATTTTATCGGGGCCTGATGACTATTTTATCGCATATCAACTTGAAAAACATCGGGTCCAAAACATATCAGGCCCCGATACAGTCGCGATAAATTTATCGCGTATAAATGGAACTGCTCCCTAAGGTTGTTCTACCCGGTGAGTTGGGCGAGAAAGCTTGGACCAGTGGCGTAGCCATAGCTGGGGACAATTTTTTGAGTCTGTCGGTTGAGATTAGCATCCTCGGTTCACTTGACACGTGTTTAGGGTTGGGATGCTCTATTCGGATTAAGGAAGCCGATTTTTCTGACTATTTATTATAATTGCTGGCCAGATGCCGTCAGAAGGCTGAATAGTTCTGATGGGAGAGCATTGGACATGTTATCCAACGTTGTTGGGCAAATTTCACTCAACAGTTGAGCTGTTGCATACTTGAACAACTGTTGAGTGAATATAATTGCCCAACTTTTGAGTGAATATAATTGCCCAACTTTTGAGTGAATATAATTGCCCAACTTTTGAGTGAATATAATTGCCCAACTTTTGAGTGAATATAATTGCCCAACTTTTGAGTGAATATAATTGCCCAACTTTTGAGTGAATATAATTGCCCAACTTTTGAGTGAATATAATTGCCCAACTTTTGAGTGAATATAATTGCCTAACTTTTGAGTGAATATAATTGCCCAACTTTTGAGTGAATATAATTGCCCACATTTTGAGTGAATATAATTGCCCAACTTTTGAGTGAATATAATTGCCCAACTTTTGAGTGAATATAATTGCCCAACTGTTGAGTGAATATAATTGCCCAACTTTGTGAATATAATTGCCCAACTTTTGACTGAATATAATTGCCCAACTTTTGAGTAACTAGAATTATTCAACTGTTGGTGAAAACATGTTATCCAACGGTGTTGGGCAAATAATACTCAACAGTTGAGCGGTTGCATACTTGAACAACGTTGTGTAAAATGTTGAGTAAATATTTAAGCAGCCTTTTTGCAGTGTAGTGGCAGACTGTCAACGTATTCGCGATGTATATTAGTACGCTCGTATATGTTAAATATAGAGGATACCTTAATATATGCTGTGACAGTGATAATATTGGCCTTCTGTACTTATCATCATCATCATCATCATTGGTCGTCCGTGGACGAAATGGAGGAAGCAGTCGCAACATACTGGGCCCAGACTTTCCTGTCATTCATGAGATGGCGGATCTCTGGAGGATCTAAACCCATATCATTCTTGACGGTATCAGGATACTGAAGGTGTCTTCTGCCTCTGTTAGCTTTCCCACCAGGAGGTCCAGAAAATTAGACGGGAGATAGGCTGGTTGGTTGTTCGCATGCAGTGGCCAGCGAAACATAAACGGCGCTGCCTGATTATTGATGTTATAGGGGGATATCGCCATATACCACGCTGTTTGGGATGTGATCTCTCCAACTGATGTCAAATATTCTACGTAACAGTTGAGTATAACATCCGTTGATTCTGTCTTCAATTTTCCTGCTGATGGTCCATGTTTCAGAGCCGTACAACAAAATGCTTTCTACGCAGGCTTTGAACAATCTAATTTTTGTACTTATATAGCATCATCATCACATGAAAATCAACACTTTGGTGAAACATCTATAAAGATCAGCCAAAATGTGATAGTAACGACCACTAGTGCTTATGATTGATGGTATTCACAGATCATAAAGTTCTGGTAAATTCTGTTTGTGAATAGTTGCAATTTGTAAATTCTGCTATGAGTAAACATGGTAAATGGTGTTTTAACAACATAAAAGTTGTCAAAAGTTAAGTAAAACGTGAAGCATGAGTGAAAGCATCAATTAACCTCCTTGTGATGGTGAATTAGCAACGTTTGGAATTTATTCAATTGATCTCGAACGTCGTTTTCGCATTCCCATTGATTTCGTAGCCTTGTGCATTAAAAATACTATCCGTACTCCAAGATACCATTTTCATTTTATCGATAAAAAACGGTATGCACTACAGTCATCAAAAAAGTAGCTATACAGGTAATAAATAAATGGACTTTTAACTCTAAAAATATATATTCTACCTACAAATATTAAATCATTGGAGGGAAGGGGGGGGGGGGGGGGGGCTGTTTACACACGGTAACCCCCACCACCGTATACCCGACTTCAAGCTATTTGCAATTCACGCTGCATGTCAAAATGTATCTCATTTATTTTGTATACCAGATTAGAAGCTCTTTTTTACTCTCATGTTATTAACATATCGTATCGTTACTTAATATTATTAGACCTGTTAATATGTTAGGAATTATTTAACAAAAAATGAATGTCACACGCTGCTACCCATAATGTTCTATTCAGGCAATAACCGCTACTATCTAGAACATAGAAGCTGAAGATGGACCTGTGAAGATGTTGGTATATCTGTTAAAAGCCAGCAATTTCCAATAAGCGCGTGGAAATGTGCAATCGGAATAGTTGATGCTAATGCCCTGTGTACAGACCTTATTGCGACCTTTAATGGTAAAAAATGAGCCAATTATAGTCCGTAAGATGATTGTATATTATTTTAAAAATTAGGCACACGATTACATGCACCCGGATATAAACACCGAACAAAAAGAAAGTATCCACTTTTTTCAAGTCGCCCTGTGTTTAATTCTTTGAACCCTAAATAAATTCAACATTTGGGAACAAACAGGCATTTCCTCCTGCGCATTTTGACACCTCATTTGTCACAATAGCACCAATATGGATGAAGCAGTGGCCATTTGAATACAAATGATGCATTTTAAGTTTCTAGAAACTCGGTTTTAAATTTCAAAATTTTCTATATAGCTTTGAATTTTTTTCACAAAGATAAACATCTATAACATATAAAATGTAAAAAGATGAATCCAACGGAACCCGGAACAAAACACACTAAGGATCAGACAACTGATACAAGAGGATATCTCGAAAATATAAAAATGCTAAGAGTAAAAGCAAGATATACCAACAGGGTATGGGGAAACAGGTAATAACCAGGGAGAATAACGCGATAAAACAGATAAATAACAAAAAACAATAACACACGGTAATGCATGGGATAAGCAATGAAAATTGCTGTGCAATAAAACAACAAAGACATATGGTAACAATAAAGACCGACGTTTCAAGTGGATATAACACCCTTCATCAGGGACAAAATATAAAGAAACAAAAGGTTTAAGAACTATAAATAAGATAATGAACTATACAAGTCCACCACTGTTATTATAGCACAATGTTGATTACTAGACACCCAAGTTAACACTAACCAAACTACAAGTTCACTATATAATACAGATCCATGTTGCTAAGCAAACTAATAAAACATGTACAATAAATCAATAGACAACACATCATGCATATGCATGAGTGATGTTAAGAAGACAATAGACAGGAAATGGCTAAACAATAGATAAATATATGCGACAGAAATAGTAAATTAACTAGGCCTAATATGAATGAACTGAGTGAGTGAAAGGGGGCATAACTAATATGAATGATAATAAATAAATAGAAGAAAAAAAACAAAATTAATCAAAAATTACATAAATTAATGAGGAAATAAATATATCATATAAGCAAATGAAGAGAAAAAAATTGTAAATAATAATAATAAAATAAATCATGAGGAAGAATTGCTTCAATGAGAGCAGACTCATAAGAAGAAAAAAAGGGGGGGGGGGGGGGGGAGGGAAGACACAAGGAACTCGAGCCCCAGACAGGGCGCTCAAGTTGTGGGAAATAAGATAGGGTGGCGGGAAAGTTGGGAAAACTTGAGCCCCAGACAGGGCACTCAAATTATGGGAAGTATAAAGAGGGGGGTTCAAACTTAAAGGTCCAGCGACATGCTCATGAAACTTATTTTTAAAAGTTAAACAATATATTAGTTAGAGCATTTCACATGTCATTTTTTATAAAATGTGAATAAATATATTTAAAAAAGATAAAATACGTTCGACCGTATACCAAATCCAATCAGGGATACTATTAATTTTGGGATAGGAAAGTCCTATACTAACGTACGTAGCGAAAACGGGCCTTTTGCATAAATTATGGAATCATCGGAATGTGTCGGTGACCGGCGTTTAACGCGTTTAACAATGTTTAACCAGGTTTAACGGCAGGTTAAACGGCATGTTAGTCAGCATAGGTTTGGGGGCGCTGTAGATTTACACAGACGACGGTGGCCACGCGAAACCTAAATTTTGAATTCGTAGTGAATAACACGTAATCGCGAATTTTAAACTATCATTTTGACAAATACATCATAATTAAAAGGATTTTTATCGTTAACCGGGCGATGACTGTTAAATATAATTCAAAATGGTGCACTCCCGTTGCCAAATTGGGTCGTCTGAGAGACGCGTGGCCAGCGTTGCGTCGTCTGCCTGAATCATCTCGCCTGATCGGTATAGCGCCACCAATTCTATGCTGACTAAGTTCAATTTAAAAGTGGACCCGATCGGCAAGCTCAGTGACATACCCCTGATCCAATACCTTCGCCAGAAACGCAATGAACCATGAAGAGGTTTGGGCGACTTCAATGGTGACGTAGATCCGGGAGGAACTGAAGTGTCAATACGGTCGGATTCCCGGATCTACGTCACAGTTTCCGTGTTGCCTAAGAGGAGGACTCGTAGTCAGCAAACAATGTCTAAAAATATGGCCACAAAATAAAAATAATATGTGTATCAAGTTGCAAAGGTTGCCTTACAAACAGTATTAGGACCTCGATCTATTAATTCACTGAATGTGATAATACGGCTCATACACTCGTGATTGTATGGTTTTGAATGCACAGCATGGATACACATAAACTGCTCACAAAAAGTATCGAAACAGTTAGAAATGATCCAATACATAACGGCTCGAAAGAGTATGTATTAATCGAGGCAAATAACCAAGTGCATAATTTTGTTCGGCGTATTTTGACACCTCGTTCGTTGAGATACGATGTTGCGGAGCGGAGATATTGTCATTTCAATGATCGTGGGTCCAGTTTCAAAAGTGACACTCATCCCTATTGAAAATCACGAATCTGATCATTCTAAACAGTAATGCAAACATCTTTGTATAGGATGATTGTCACTTTTGAAACTGGACCCACGACCATTGAAATGACAATAACTCCGCTCCGCAACATCGTATCTCATCGATCGAGGTGTCAAAATACGCGGAACAAAATTATGCACTTGGTTATTTGCTTCGATTAATGCATACCCTTTCGAGCCGTTATATATTGGATCATTTCTAAGTGTTTCGATACTTTTTGTGAGCAGTTTATTTAACTTTCGCGCGGTCATCAATTGTTCAGCGAGGCATGATGATGGGAAGAGGCTCTCGTAGCATGCATTGTAAAGAGTGTGTGTAGACATATAGACCCTGTCACAATTTTACACTAGTGCATTGTTTGCTAACTATGATTTCTCCTCTGTGTTGCCTGGTAGAGCGGGTTTTTCAAAATACGAAGATCGTTTTTAACACGGATTTTGGGCGCATTTATTATTTTGTAAATTTCTTCTTTCCCTATAATGGATCATTCATAAAATGTTTATTTTCGAAATCCTTGTGATTTTGTCTTTATTTTGATATATAATACATTTACACTTCGGTGGATCTTTAAGCCCAAGACAAGGCATATGAATAGTTATAGGAAACAAATAGGCCTATGGGTGTATGGTCTGGACTGTAAAATACAGGCATGTATCTATAACATATTAAAAACATGTTTGGCACAATCTTTACGGATATGGCCATGCGTTTTGAACTGGGCCTGCAAAAAGGTGGAGTTGTGACATCGGCACATCAAAAATGACATTGTCTATTCAATTTCGTGTATAAAGATACCACCTACATAGCTAAATTTGGTATCAAAATAAAGCTCTTATGCTGGGCAAGAAGATAAAAGTATTAGCATGTGTTAAAATTTTGTCATTTTTTGTTAATTAATGGCTAATTAACCAACATCAGGGGTGGAGGAGAGTCCGGCGCAGGAGAGTCCGGCGCAGCAAATTTGGCATCTACAGTACAGTTCAGTGCAATTGAGTTAAATCATGTTTATGGACATGAAATTGTTGCATCTAAGTACATAAACTCTGGTAAATAAACTGATTTGAATAATTTAGATGTTTAATAATGGGTAATCACCTTAATTAATAAAGAATTAATCAATAATTACAGACCCGCAATGCATTGAAGAACTACATGTGTATGACTGGATGGATATGTACCGACGCAGCGTCTTTTACCAGCACATACGGTTAGGCAAAGTGATCATGGTATGGGATGCATGAGTGATTCTATTGAGGGGATAATGTGATCAATACAAAGTATGAACCTTTGTCTTTCAAACAATACACTTTTGGATTGTTAGATACCTTTGGTTATGTAACGTCATTAACATAAACACAATAGGTTTCAGACACTGACTGAAATCTGCCAATTATTTGGCTGGATATGTAATATGTTGAATATGGGTTGATTGATACATTTGCGTATATCTCGGCAGTGCAAGCATAAAAACAGATAACACTTGGCACATAGTTAGAATACACACTTATCTCTGTTTGACACTCTTTTTTTTAGATCTGAATGCCTTAATACGAACAAGAAGGGACCATCTCAAATACGCTTTTATTTAGCAAAATCCACAATAATATACCTTAGAAAACAACAAAGGATAAAGAACAATAGAGGGATTATAATTTAATAAATTGTTGTGGGATGTAAAGCAATAATAGTGGGGATTTCAAAAGGAGCTGTTCATAAAATTTCCTCAAACCATTGAAATTATATGACGATTACTTACACAATACATATCTAGTAGCTCTAAAGATAACAGTAATAAGAGAGGTTGTGGCAGCCATCTTTGATTGATACATTCCTGTATATCTTCATTTTGACTATCACAATATGTTTACACATTGATTTAAACATTTTTCATTATTTCTGATTAGAATTTGAAGGCACAGTAAGCTTTTATCTGGTAAATTTCATGATTTTAGCCATTTTGGGCCCGTTTCAAAATTATCTGCCGTCTGCGCATGCGCATTTTTTCTGCAGGTTTCATGCGAATAAGTTCAGATAATTAGTTAACTATCATATGGAATCTTCCAAACTGGTTAATTGCTTGAATTTTTCCTAAATTGTTTGATTAACTGGGCATTTTTAAATAAAAATTAGCTATTTGAAATACTGATATTTGTATACCTTTTATTCAATTGCTTCTCCTTACTTTTTCCTCTTATACTACACATTCCAAATTACACAGGGATTAAGGTTATTGTCTTTAGTATCATATTTATGCGAAAAAAAATCGGGATTTACCTGCTTCTGATGTCATGTTATGCAATCTTCTTACCACGTGTTTCATAAAAACAATTCAAATTTCCCGCCAAATAACTGATTTAGCAGTGTCCCAAGTGTACTTACTTTGAGACAGTGCTATGACGTCATAGTTCACATTTAAAAATCCAAAAGTGTATTGTTTGAAATACAAAGGTTCATACTTTGTATTGATCACATTATCCCCTCAATAGAATCACTCATGCATCCCATACCATGATCACTTTCATTATTTATTGACTGCCCCTCGTATGACAGATTTTTTTCTTCGCAAAATGACATTTTTTCCAGCCCGGTGCAAAATACTGTAAACATTACCTAGATATAGAAAGTTATATATGCTTGGAAAGCTTTAACTGTCAGAAATTCAAATCTGCAATAATTAACCTTGTAGGGTATGCAGAATTTTTTTCATATTTTTTTTTTCTCAGCAGATTTTTTTCATAAATTGTTGACCTTTTCAAATTCATAACCTTCTAGGGGTTCATCCTATGTTAATTTTAAGTGCATTTTTGAACTCCTAAGACAATTTTAATCAAGAAAATGTATACTTTTGTGGGGGTATTGCCTAGTATAGAAAAGTTATCGCCATTCAAATGAAAATACACGCGATATTCACCAATTTTAAGTTCGTCACACGAGACCGGCCCAACTTAAAACGCATGGCCATATATATTCAATTGATTTTTTCCCTTATTGATTGTAGGTTGGTCACCCGATAAATTCATCTCCGTCACATTTTTAGTATAAAAATCCATTAGAAAATGTATATGATTCCAGACTAGAAATTGACATGCATACCCCAAACTATAAAATAAAGAGTATTCTCTTCAAATAAATCCAACTATATTATTGTTTCAATATAACATACCGATTTTAAAGCTTCGCAAAAGTGTACAACCTCAAAAGTACCGATTTTTGGTTATAATGTTGACTGTCACTTTATTTTTCATCGACACCCTCTTAGAGAACATATATACATTTCAGCTAAGTTAGCATGATAACACTATTTATTTATAATTTACAACTGATAATGGTGTCCAATGCTGTATTATTTTACACATTATGAGTATCAAATACTCATGTGACGGAGATGACTGCATGTGATCCGTCACGGTGCCCGGTCATCTCCGTCACACAGAAAATCAGACAAAATGTGACGGAGATGACGGAAATGTGACGGAAACGACGTGACGGAGATGACCATCTTACGTGTTGGGACGGTATGGCTTTGCTAGAAAACTATGTCTAGCGGTCTACTTCAGGGGTATTGTTAGTGGTCACTACTCTTTGTTACCACTGATCCTAAAAATCCAATGAATATAATTATATTTTCAAATGTTTCTATAGCGTTCGGAGATGACACTGAATAAACATACGCACCTACTATGTTTTGAAGAAACCTGATTTTTGATGTATTGCTAAATAATACTGGTTATTGTAAAGGATGAGTCTCGCACCAGTAGATACAGGTGTTGGAAACAATTGATGATGTGAGATGTTCGGATTATGATTGTCTTTTCATGGAGAAAGAGAAAGAAGAGGTACACTTAAGATGTACTGTTTTG